>AWOL01S0019339.1:39511-52747 GCA_000715115.1 Nicotiana otophora | reverse complement strand
AATATCAACAAGGGCACTCCCGAGGTACCGCCTCGTAGTCCCAAATCATAAACAAATTCACAATATCTCATTTTCTTATCTCACCGCGGGAGCCCACATCTCGAAATCTGGTAAAACTTATAAAATCCGATAACTCATTCAATTACGAGTCCATCCATACCAATTTTACCAAATTCCGATAACAACCCGACCTCCACATCTTAAATTTTTGTTTTTGGAAGATTTTACAAACATCTTGATATTTCTTCCATAAATTCACGGATTCATGATATAAATGAGTATGGAATCATGAAATATAATCAATATAGGATAAGGAATACTAACCCCAATTTTTTCCCGTGAAAATCGCCCAAGAACCGTGCTCCAAAAATCCAAAACGAAATGAATGAAATGACCATTTTTGGTCCTTAAGTTTCTGTCCATCCGTCACTAAAAGTCCATTTTTCGTCATTAAAAGTTTACCAGAAACTGCTCTACCAGCCTTCCTTCAATCGATCATAACTTTATGTACAAATGTCCAAATGATGAATGGTTTACCTTTCTGGAAACCAGAATCACACGACTACAACTTTCATGTTTCAAAAGGTTTTTAATTTCTTATGAATTGCGAGATATAAGCTTCCAAAATTGGCTCCATGCATCAGAAATTTCTGCCGAAACTGCTCTACCAGCCCTAATTCAATCCATCATAACTTTCTGTACAAATGTCCAAATAATTAATGGTTTAACTTTATGAAAACTAGAATCAAACTACTACAACTTTTATGTTTTGAATATTTTCGGATTCCTTATGAATTGTGAGATATAAGCTTCTAAAATTGGCTCTACATACCAGATATTTCTGGCGAAATATCTGCAACAGAAATTTACAGCAGCCTTCTTTGTCCGAAATTCATTCTATTTACCTTCCGAAATCCACCCGAGACCCTCGGAACCTTAACCAATTATACCAACATGTCCCAAAATACAATACGAATTTATTTGAGGCTTCAAACCACATCAAACAATATCAAAACGACGAATCGCACCTCAAATCCAAATCTATGAACTTTGAACTTTCAAATTTTATATCTTGTGCCGAAACACATCAAATCAATTCGGAATGACTTCAAATTTTGTACACAAGTCATAAATGACATAATAGACCTATTTTAATTTCCAGAATTGGATTCCGACCTCGATATCAAAAAGTCAACCCCCCGGTCAAACTTCTTAAAAATTCAACTTTTGGCATTTCCAGCCTAATTCTACTACGGACTTCCAAATAAAATTTCGATCACGCTCCTAAATCCAAAATCACCATACGGAGCTGTTGGAATCTTCAAAATTCTATTCCGGGGTCGTTTGCACATAATTTGACATCCGATCACTATTTGAACTTAAACTTTTATTTTTTCATCAAAATTTCATATCTCGGGCTAGGGGCCTCGAAATTTGATTCTGGGCATACACCCAAGTCCCAAATCACGATACGGACCTACCGGAACTGTCAAAATACTGATCCGAGTCTGTTTTCTCAAAATATTGACCAAAGTCAACTCAGTTGAGTTTTAAAGCTCTAATTCATATTTTAATCCATTTTTCACATAAAAACATTCCGGAAAATTTTATGAACTGCGTACGCAAGTCGAGAAATGATAAATAGTACTTTTTGAGGTCTTAGAATACAAAATTAATTATTAAATTTAAAGATGACATTTTGGATCATCACATGTTTCTCATAAATGCGAAGAAATTTCGTTCGATATTGAATTACTTTGTTTGTGGAATTTTTTGAAATTTTACAAAAATTTCAAGAACGTGTTTCTTTAAAATTTCCAAGAAGTTTTTGCAAAAGGTTCTTTTCAAAGAGCTATTCTTTTGCAGAATAAAAAAAAGTAAGTTTAAGGTGTTTTCCAAATAAAAGTATCACTTTCACTCAAAAAGCACTAACAAATCAACAACAATAACATATAATCTCATAAATGGTGTGTGAGAAGGATAGTGTGTATACAACCTTACCCTATCTTATGCAGTCGGAGAAACTGTTTCAGATAATTCGTCAACTCAAAGTAAGTATGCATAAGCAATCACAACAGAATAGAGAGAGAAACACAGTACTGAAAAAGTCAAAAAAATAGTAACAAAATAATAGAATAACAAGAAGAAAAGTAGTCATATAATAATAGAAATCTAGGAATATAAAATACGCGAATGTTACTGCTTCTTAAATGAGACAAAAGATATTCGACTGAAAAAGCACTAACAAATCCTCACAAAAAGCACTAATGTTCTCAACAAAAATTAGCACTGTCCACATATGCTCTTTCGAAAAATATCGTATAGACTTGATCTAAAACGAATAATATTATACGGCTTTATCAATGAACTAATATATATTGTACTGAAAGTTCAGGCAAGAGTAATAGTAGATCAAGCATTGCAACCCATGAAGAGCTAAGAACAAGCCAAACGGAGTGATTGCGTGAAACGAGATTGGTTTACTGTCTTTGTCAGCCTACAAGAAATAAACCAAAAAATTAAGCTGAATTTATCTAGAATATATATACCTATATATAATTACTTATATATGTGTTTTTATATTTTTAGATATTTCATACTTTATTTGTTTCAGTTTTATATGATAGATTTTTCTTTTTAGTTCGTGTCAAAAGAATTAACTTTACAATTCTCAATTTACTTTTTTATAATCACACAAATATTATGTTATTTTTACGTTCATATGTTTCAATAATTTTATAGCCACACAAATACTATGATATGTTCTAGACTATAAGTATCTTTCTTAGACGCAATATCTATTCAAGCTATATCATATACAGTCAACCCTCTCTATAACAGTCTTGTTTGTTTCGATATTTTTTGGCTTTTATAGTGAATGATTGTTATACACATATAACATCATTTGACATTTAATATTTGTTTTGGCCGTTATAGATAAACTTATCCAGAGATCAATTATTTTTCCCTTTTTTAATTTTACATATATAAAAATAAGACAATTATTCAAATTTAAAATCTCAAAAGATATGCATATTTCACTAATTAAATATTGAAGAAAGCTAATACATTATTAATAAATGCATACCTAAAAGTATAAAGATTCAAACTCTAAGGCAAAAAAAACTCTAAGGCAGATATTTTAAAGCTACCTAAAAAAATAATTTTTTTCAAGATTGATGGAAGAACTTTTAATTGTAGCGTGTTTCATAGATTTCATTCTCATACTAGAGATATAACGCTTGAATTGGCAAAGATTCGTGTCCAAATTTTCAGCAGAAAGGTGGATATAACTTTCCCTTGAAGATAATCTAAGAGCTTAACAATTGAATTTTCTATCGAAATATTTTTGGAATTTGTCCAATGGAAAATATATCATGTGCAAATCTTCAAATCTTATATCTTATGCAAGATAGATACTTTGTTTAATGAAAAAGATTGGTGCATATTTTTAGATTATTATTAGTAATCTTAAAGATTCTAGTTGGCTGTTATAGAAGAATAATTTTACAAAGAACGTTCTGCTATAAATATGGATGTTGCTGTTATAGGTAAAAATTGTTATATAGAGGTAAAATATAACTTAAAAAATTAGTTCTGAAGAAAATTTGGCCTAATAGTGAATGACTGTAAAATATGAATGATGTAATTGAGAGGTCTGACTGTAAATTGAAATGCAAACAGTTTAATTATTCACAATTTGGAATTTACCTTGAAATTTTGACTCATGGGCTTATTGCTACTGTCTGGGTTGGTGATATAGCCTAAATATGTGGAAAACCATTCAAAATATGCTGATCTTCGTTCAATATCTAGTCACTTAGTTTGAGACATTATTAAATCTTTCATCAGTATCAACCATTGAGAACGAAAGAAGATATCTATAAGCATACAATGCTAAATTGAATTTAAAAGGTCAAAATTATTACTATTTAAATTCAAATTACTTTTTCTAATTAAGATAATTCCATCTATTAGCATAGATCCTTTGGGAAAATGCACAAAACCTAGAGGAACTGAAGAAACATTTAAAGAAACTTTTTATATTTTTCTTTGAGAATGATAAACTGTATGTATTGGTGAAGAAAAGATGCCCTTTGAACCAAAACAGTTGAATTCTCATCTTTAATAATTAGTAAGTTAACGTAGGATGCTGAGGTTAGATTCAAGTTCCATTAAAGTATGCGTCTATGTTGAGAATGGAACTCAACTCAATTTCAAATCAAAGATGAAGACAGAAAGATCCTATCTTGGTTTCTTCGAATGAAAAGAGGAGAACTTTGGTAACAAATCAATTTGGGGCTAATTCAATGAAACCTAAAAATATTTCATTCAAGTTTGGGCTTTGGGCTTTGGGCTTTCGGAGCAGGCTTTATTTAATGAGAAAAGAAAGCCAAATACTTTCTCCTTAATGGGCTGTATCTGCACAAATCAAAAAAAAGGAGATCCTTCTAAAAGACTAGCTGACTGTATTAGACAATACATATATTTGTCATTTATTTTTGTACATAATATAATTCAATTATTCATTAGCCAATTAGAACTAGGACAGTTGTATAGGTAGTTATAGAAGAGAATATTCCCTCTGACATTTTTGTTTCTATATAAACAAGCATGTACAGTGTAAACATCAGCAAGTTTTTGGAATACAAAGAAAACTTTCTCCTAAATATTTTAAATTCTTACATGGTATTTGAGTAATATGTGCTCATCTCTCTTATTTTTTTCATCTTTCAATATCTTTTGTGGCTCCCTCTACAGAAACTCCAACTACTGTCGATTCTGGAACTTCCATCATGATTGACACCCCAAACCCTTATTATCTCCATCCTTCTGATTTACCTGGGATGATTTTGGTAAACTCATTTTTTTATGGAAAGGGATATGCTGGGTGTAGTAAGGCAATTGTCATTGCTCTCTTTGCCAAGAACAAGATTGGATTCATATATGGATCTTCTTCAGAACCTGCTTCTGACTCTACACAGCACAAGGCCTGGAGCCGTTGCAATGACATAGTTATTTTCATAGATTCTTAACTCAGTTTCAAAAGATATAGCGGAGTCTGTGTTATACTCGAAAACTTCAAGAGAGTTTTGGAAAGAGTTAGCTGCTAGATTTGGTCAATGTAATGGTGCTCAGTTGTACCATCTTCAAAAAGAACTCAGTGATGATGTACAAGGTGATTCTGATATTGCAGGCTATTTTACTAAAGTAAAAAAAATGGGATGAATTGGATGCTCTCAATACCTTTGATCATTGCTCTTGCAAATGCACATGTGCTGGAAAGGCTAAGACCATCAAATCCCATCAGGATGGCAGGTTTATTCAATTCCTCATGGGACTCAATGATACCTACTCTGATGTAAGGAGCAGCATCCTTATGATGGTTCCCTTGCCCACTGTTAGTCATGCTTATTGTCTCTTGGTCCAAGATGAGAAGTAGAGGAAGATTCATGTTGTTGAACATCCTGGAGAAGCTGTTTTTTTAGCAATCAGTTAGAAGGTCAATCAGAGAAACAACAACACTCAGAAATTCACTGGAAGAGCAGAAAATTTTAAACAAAATCTTGATAAGCAGAAGGGTGGAAAATATTGTACCTATTGTAAGATGACTAATCATGTTGTTGGTAATTGCTACAGGTTGATTGGTTTTTATGCAGATTTTAAGTTCACCAAGAATAGGAGGAACCAGGCTCTTGCTCCAACTCACTGCAATGCAGCCCCTATTGCAACTGAGCAAAGCATCATGCAATCAGGTCAGAATATGGAAGGCTCTTCCTTAGGAAATATCATCACACAAGAGCAGTATTCAGAGTTATTTCAGCTTTTTCATGAGGTGAACATAGGACAACATAATGATCAAGTCACTGATGCCTTTGTCTCTGTCAACTGTGCTGGTATTATCACACCTCGTTTAGATCCTTGCTCTTTTTCTCTTTTCTCTCATACTGATTCTCTCTCCTGGATACTATACTCATGAGCTTCAGAGCATATGACATATGATTCCTCTCTACTCTTTAACATTACTCTTTTACCTACAACATCGTATGTTAAACCACCAAATTCACATAAGCTTAAAGTCACTCATAAGGGTATTGTAACTATTCTACCAGATCTAACTATTCATAATGTGCTCTTTGTTCCAGATTTCAGAGTCAACCTTCTATCAGTTCACAAATTCACCACTCAATTAAATTACCATTTAATTTTCTACTCTCTTGGTGCAATATTACAGGCCCCTTCAATGAAGAGGCCGGTGGTTCTAGGTAAAATTCAAGAAGGGTTATATCTTCTCAAATGTGTTCCTGCAAAGCATAAATCAATTCCTGCCAACTCCACCTCTAGTTCAGCTTTTATCAATTCTGTTTCAGCAAACAAGTTATTTCCTAAATCAGTCTGTAATGAGTCTAGTATTGCTGCAGTTTCTCATTCTAAGTCTAGTTTTATTAAGCATATTTCTTATGTAAGCCTATGGCATATGAGATTAGGGGCCTATCTCTAGTATGGAAAATTTATCTAATTTTCAGTATTCTACTTTGTCTACAATCATTGACCCTTGTGATGTTTGTTCTAAAGCTAGGCTAGCTAAGCTGCCTTTTCCTACCAGCACTATCAGTACCAAAGCTAATTTTCAACTCATTCATGTTGATACCTTGGGGCCTTATAGAACTTCTACACATGATGGTTATAGGTATGTTTTGACTATTGTAGATGACTTTAATAGGGGAACTTGGACCTATCTTCTTAAAACTAAAAGCAATGCTTTCACTGTTTTAAAGTATTTCTTAGCATTAGTAGAAAGACAATTTAACACCAAAGTTCAAATCATTAGAACTGATAATGCTAAGGAGTTAGGGTCCAGCCATTTACATTCAGATTTTCTCTCTTCTAAGGGAATCATTCACCGAACCTCTTATGTAGCAACACCACAACAAAATGGCATTGTTGAAAGGAAACACAAGCACGTTTTGGAAATGTGCAGGGCTTTACTTTTTAAGTCTAATCTCCATTTGTCTTATTGGGGGGAATGTTTGCTTACAGCTACTTATCTCAAAAACAGGTTGCCTTCTAAAGTCTTACATTTCAAAACACCTTATGAGCTTTTTTTTAGAAAATCACCTTCTTATGATTCTTTAAGATGTTTTGGGTGCCTTTGTTATGCAACAACTCTTTCTTACAATAGAGGTAAACTAGAACCTAGGGATGTGAGGTGTGTTTTTCTAGGATATCCTTTTAATCAAAAGGGGTATAAGTTGTTAGATTTGAATACTAAAAGAATTTTTGTGTCCAGAAATGTTAAGTTTTATGAACAACATTTTCCTTTCTATTTACCTTCTCCTGTTTATCCTATTTTTCCTCCACAAAGTCAACCTACTGAACATTATTTTTTCATTTCTCTTATTCTTCCTTACACTCAAAACACTGCTAGTTCTTCTATTCCTTCAACTCGTGCTAGCACCATAACCCCTTCCTTCCCACCATCAACCTCTCAACATCAGCACACTCTTATTCCTATAAACTTTCACTCCCCTTCTCCTAATATCATTTCTCCAGTTCCTATGAGAAAGGCCAATAGAGTGTCTAATCCCCTCCATATTTGGCAAATTATGTGTGTAGTGTTATTTACTTAACTAATCTCACCCCCACTTGTCTTGCAGCTTCTGCATCCCCATATGTTTTACCCTTCTCTGCCCTATCTCCTTCCAATCAAACTCTCCTAAAATATGTTTCACATATTCATGGACTCTCTTCTTATTCACAAGCTTGCTTACATCCTTGTTGGCAAGAGGCAATGGCACAAGAATTTGAGACTTTAGAAGCCAATCAAATATGGGAAGTCATGGAACTCCCTAGAGGGAAGTCTGCTCTACCATGCAAATGGGTTTATAAGGTTAACAGCAATGCTGATGGTAGTGTGGAAAGGTTTACGACCCGCTTGGTTATTCAGGGAGATACCCAAAGGGAGGGAATTGACTACACTAAGACCTTCTCCCCAGTGGTCAAAATGACCATTGTCATATGTCTCTTGGCAGTAGCAGTCAAGAAGGGCTAGAAATTATTTGAATTAGATGTTAATAACGCCTTTCTTCATGGAGATTTACAGGAAGAGGTATACACAAAGATTTCTGCAGGTATGCAGGCTCCTAGTCCCCATCATGTTTGCAGATTAAAAAAGTCCCTTTATGGGCTGAAGCAAGCCTCTAGGCAATGATATGCCCGGCTCACTACAACTCTTAACTTCAACGGATATTCTCACAGCCTTAATGATTATTCTCTTTTCCTTAAAATGACAGATTGTGGGGTAGCTATTCTTGAAGTATACGTAGATGATATTCTTATTACAGGGGAGGAACTTACTGAACTTGCTTTGTTGAAAGACTTTCTCAATTCAGAATTCAAGATAAAGGACTTAGGGGAGGCACATTAATTTCTTGGCATAGAACTTATTAGAGAGGAACATGGCATCATTCTCACACAGAGGAAATTTACCTTAGAAGTCCTATCTGAATTTGACTGCCTACATCAAAGGCATGTTGCTTCTCCACCTGAGCCATCCAACAAGCTACAAGGTGATGCTGGGGAACTCCTATCTGATCCCACCATTTATCGACGTTTATTGGGCAAGCTGAATTTTTTAACTAAAACTCGCCTTAGCCTTTCTTTGGTTGTTCAGCATCTCAGTCAGTACATCCAAGCTCCTCGCGAACAACATTACCAAGCAGTTATCCATTGCCTCCGCTATCTACTTTCAAATCCTAGCCTTGGGTTGTTCTTCCGANAGCTTTCTGCAGGTATGCAGGCTCCTAGTCCCCATCGTGTTTGCAGATTAAAAAAGTCCCTTTTATGGGCTGAAGCAAGCCTCTAGGCAATGATATGCCCGGCTCACTACAACTCTTAACTTCAACGGATATTCTCACAGCCTTAATGATTATTCTCTTTTCCTTAAAATGACAGATTGTGGAGTATCTATTCTTGCAGTATATGTAGATGATATTCTTATTACAGGGGATGAACTTACTAAACTTGCTTTGTTCAAAGACTTTCTCAATTCAGAATTCAAGATAAAGGACTTAGGGGAGGCACATTAATTTCTTGGCATGGAACTTATTAGAGAGGAACATGGCATCATTCTCACACAGAGGAAATTTACCTTAGAAGTCCTATCTGAATTTGACTGCCTACATCAAAGGCATGTTGCTTCTCCACCTGAGCCATCCAACAAGCTACAAGGTGATGCTGGGGAACTCCTATCTGATCCCACCATTTATCGACGTTTATTGGGCAAGCTGAATTTTTTAACTAAAACTCGCCTTAGCCTTTCTTTGGTTGTTCAGCATCTCAGTCAGTACATCCAAGCTCCTCGCGAACAACATTACCAAGCAGTTATCCATTGCCTCCGCTATCTACTTTCAAATCCTAGCCTTGGGTTGTTCTTCCGATCTGATCCATCATTCAAATTACTTGTTTTTTGCGATTCCGACTGGGGTTCTTGTCCGAAAACTTGCCGTTCTGTCAGTGGTCACTTCATAAGCCTTGTGTGATGACCCAAAATATTATCTTTAAATTTATATAAGTAATTATGTGTTCTAAGACCTTGAAAAGTACCATTTATCATTCCTCGACTTGTGTGCGTAGTCCGTAAAATTTTTCGGAAAGTTTTCATATAAAAAATGAATTAAAGTGTGAAATAGAGCTTTAAAACTCAACTGAATTGATTTTGGTCAACATTTTTAGCAAACGAACCTGGATCAATATTTGGACAGTTCTGGTAGCTTCGTATCGTGATTTGGGACTTGGGTGTATGCCCGAAATTTAATTTGGAAGTCCCTAGCTCAAGTTATGACCATTTAACGGAACTAGCAATTTAAAGACTAAAGATTCCAACTTTGACCACGGGGTTGACTTTTTGATATCAGAGCTGGAATCTGATTCTGAAAATTTGAACAGCTTTGTTATGTCATTTATGACTTGTGTGCCAAATTTGAAGTCATTCCGGATTCATTTAATATGTTTTGGCACGAGATTTGCAAATTAAAAAGTTTAAAACTCCAAGTTTGAATCGGGGTATGAATTGTAATTTCAACATTGTTTGACGTGATATGAGACTCTGAGTAAGTCCGTATTATGTTATTGGACTTGTTGGTATATTCGTACGGGGTCCCGCATACCCCGAGAGTGATACGGATTGAAATCGGATCAAAAATTGGACATAAGCAAAATCTGCATTTTTGCCTTCTGTTATAATCGCACCTGCGGATTTTTGACCGCAGAAGAGAGACTTCCATCGCAGATGCGGGACTGGGTTGGCCTGGGGTCTTCGCAGGTGCGGCCTTTTTGCGCAGATGCGGGTGTCGTAGGTGCGACAGGGGGTGTCTGCAGATGCGAAACTTCACCCGGCAGCCTTGCATCGTATATGCAAGCTTTGTTTCGCAAATGCGAGTCCGCAAATACGGAACTTTTATCCCCATATGCGAAATGACTAGGCAGAGCCCTTAAATTCGGAAATCGCCATTTTTACTCATTTTTGAGTTTTAAGTTTCGGATTTGGGCGATTTCAAGGGGGATTTTCACGACTTTGAATTGGGTAAGTGTTCTTTAACCAAAAGTGATTATATTTCACAAATCCATGTCTATATTCATCATTTATTTCGGATTTAGATGGAAGAAATTAAACTTTTTATAAAATCTTTCAATAACGAAAATTTAAGATTTGAAGGTCCATTTGATATCGGAATTGGATAAATTTTGTATGGTTGAACTCGTAGCGGAACGGGGGTTCGGATTTCGTGCATTTTCCGGGATTTGAGACGTGGGTCCCACTGTCAAATATTTTAATAAATTTCAGATTTTTATCTGGAAAATTAGTAAATTCATATGGAATTAATTCCTATTATTTGTATTGAATATATCAAATTGTTTATGAATAGATTTGAAGCTTTTGGAGATAAATTTAAAAGAAAAATCTGTGGTTGAATAATAGATTGGAATTTGCAAAGCGAGGTAAGTGTCGGGGTTAACCTTGATTTGAGGGAATAGAACCCTTAAATTATTTGTTACGTGAAATGCATGTGAACGACGTATAGGCGAGGTGACGCGTGTCTATACGTTGTCAAATTGACAGTTTGCCTACTTACTTGAAAAATCATAAATTATTTTAAATCATGAATTAATTATTATAATAATTATTTTTCTCCTATTCTTTGTCAAACATTAATCCTTGAATTCTTGTATTAATTGTTACATGCTATTTGAATTATGTGTCTTAATTGTTAGTTGACATTTAAAATATTAAATATTAAACTGCCTATTTTTTCCATAATTTTCATAATAATTTGCTATTTATCATTGTTTGTTTCATAATTAAATCATAATTATTGTATGATTATTGTCTTATAGTTTTATATTAATTGTTGCATTTATCGGAAAATTTCTTCTATAAGAATTGGTAAATGAATATGTTGGAGGAGCGGGTTGCACGTCGCAACAGAATTGATTGAAATGGATATATATTGGAGGATTGGGTTGCACGCCGCAACAGACTTATTCAAAAGTCAATACTTGAGGATCGGGTTGCACGCCGCAACAGACTTATTAAAAAGTCAATATTGGAAGATCGGGTTGTACGCCGCAACAGACTTATTAAAAAGTTAATATTGGTTAAAAAGTCAATATTGGAGGATCGGGTTGCACGCCGCAACAGACTTATTAAAAAGTCAATATTGGAGGATCGGGTTGCACGCCGCAACAGCTTATTAAAAATTCAATATTGGAGAATCGGGTTGCACGCCACAACTGACTTATTAAAAAGTCAATTTTGTGACATCGGATTGCACGCCGCAACAGACTTATTTAAAAGTCTATATATATACTTGATTGAAATAAATACATGACAGACTTGATTAAAAGGAATATATTGGGAGAGCGGGTTGCACGTTGCAACGGAATTGAATGTGAATATATTGTGAGAGCGGGTTGGACGCCGCAACAGAATTGGTTGATATAATAATGGACTATGACTGCTGAGTTGGCTTCAAATATTATAAATGAGTTACCTGATTTATTTCTATTATTTGTTATTGTTATCAATATTCCGTACAGGTTAATGTAAGTGAACCGCCTTAGCTTCGTCACTACTTCATCGAGGTTAGGCTCAGCACTTACCAGTACATGGGGTCAGTTGTACTGATACTACACTTTGCACTTCTTGTGCATATTTTGGAGTTGGTCCCAGTGGCGTACCGTAGACTTGCTCGGATTTCAGCTAGCAGAGGAGACTTGAGGTATAACTGCATGGCGTCCGCAGTTTTGAAGTCCCCGTCTATTTTACTTTGGTTGTGTGTTTATTTACAGACAGCTTTTTTATTCATACCTTTGTTTGTATTTATTCTAGAAGCTCGTGCACTTGTGACACCAATTTTGGGATGGTATTTAGACACCGTTATTTTTTATGGATTATTCACTATATTTCAGATGTTACTTTCGCAATTGTTCTCTGTTATTAATAAATTAAAAATTTATTTTAAAAATTTGTTAATATTATTCTAACGTTGGTTTGCCTAGCAAGTTAAATGTTAGGCGTCATCATGGTCCGAAGGTGGGAATTTCAGGTCGTGATAGTTGGTATCAGAGCACTAGGTTACATAGGTCTCATGAGTCACGGGCAAGCTTAGTAGAGTCTGAAGGATCGGTACGGAGACGTCTCTACTTATCTCTCAAAGGCTATGAAGTTTAGGAACAATATCACTTATTTCTTATTCTGTCGTGCGATTTTATTCTTTCATCGATAATTAAACCATTCTACTTTTAGTCTCTCGCAGATGGTGAGAACACGTAATACCTCTACCGATAGACAGGGACCTGAACCCCCGGTGGCAACTATGGCCAGGGGTAGAGGTCGAGGCCGAGGCAGAGATCGAGGTAGAGCTCAGTCCAGATCTCGAGCAGCTGCACCTATTGTAGAACCTTAGGTGGACCTTCAGGAGGAGGTTCCAGTTCAGAATGTACCAGTTGGACCAGTTCATGTCCCGGAAGGATTCATAGCCACTCCAATACTTCAGGACGCTCTAGTACGTTTGGTAAGTCTTATGGAGGGCGTGGCCCAGAATGGTATATTTACGGTGGCACCAGCCGTCTCACAGGCTGGGGGAGGAGCACAAACTCCCACTACTCCCGCTCCGAAGCAGATGGCTCCCCAGAATCATGCTCCAGCAGCCCCGCCAGTTGGGGTAGTTCAAC
>AWOL01S0019339.1:16286-33985 GCA_000715115.1 Nicotiana otophora | reverse complement strand
CACACAGTTTCAGGTATTCTATTCATCCAGGTACCGCCAAAATGTATCAAGATTTGTGGCAATATTATTGGTGGAGGAGAATGAAAAAGGATATAGTTTCTTATGTAGCTCGGTGTCTGAATTGTCAGCAAGTTAAGTATGAGCATCAGAGACCTGGTGGTTTGCTTCAGAAGTTAGAAATTCCTGAGTGGAAGCGGGAGCGTATCACTATGGATTTTGTTGTTGGGCTCCCACAGACTCAGATAAAATTTGACGCAGTTTGGATCATTGTGGACAGGTTGACAAGTCAGCCCATTTCATTCCAGTGGCAGTTACCTATTCTTCAGAGAGGTTAGTTGAAATTTACATTCGTGATATTGTCCGCCTTCATGGTGTGCCCGTGTCTATTATTTTAGATCGAGGTACGCAATTTACCTCACATTTATGTAGGGCTGTACACCGTGAGTTAGACACGCGGGTGGAGTTGAGTACAATATTTCATCAACAGACAGACGTACAGTTAGAGCGCACTATTCAGATATTGGAAGATATGCTTCGCGCTTGTGTTATAGACTTTGGAGGTTCTTCGGATCATTTCTTACCACTTGCGGAGTTTGCTTATAATAATAGTTACCAGTCGAGCATTCAGATGGCTCCACATGAGTCACTATATGGAAGGCGATGCCAATCTCCAGTTGGTTGATTTGAACCTGGAGAGGCTCGTTTGTTGGGTACCGATTTGGTACAAGATGTCTTGGATAAGGTCAAGATTATTCAGGATCAACTTCGCACAGTTCAGTCTAGGAAAAAGAGTTATGCCGACCGTAAAGTTCGTGATATTTCATTCATGGTTGGAGAATGAATATTGCTCAGGATTTCACCTATGAAAGGTGTAATGAGGTTCGGAAAGAAGGGCAAGTTGAGCCCTAGGTATATTGGACCCTTTAAAATTCTTAAAAGGGTGGGTGAAGTAGCCTACAGGCTTGCATTACCACTTAGTTTATTAGCGGTTCATCCGGTGTTCCATGTGTCTATGCTCCGGAAATATCATGGTGATCCGTCCCATGTATTAGATTTCAGCTCAGTCCAATTGGACAAAGATTTGACTTACGAGGAGGAGCCGGTGGCTATTCTAGCCCGGCAAGTCCGACAGTTGAGGTCAAAGAGTTATCCTTCAGTTCGGGTGCAATGGAAAGGTCATCCAGTAGAGTCATCTACCTGGGAGTCCGAGTCGGATATGCGGAGTAAATATCCTCACCTTTTCTCCAGCTCAAGTACTTTTTCTAACTCCATTCGAGGACGAACGCTTGTTTTAGAGGTGGAGAATATGATAACCCAAAATGTCATCTTTAAATTTAATAAGTAATTCTGTGTTCTAAATCTTGAAAATCACCATTTATCATTTCTCGACTTGCGTGCGTAGTCCGTAAAATTTTTCGAAAAGTTTTCATATGAAAAATGAATTAAAATGTGAAATAGAGCTTTAAAACTCAACTGAGTTGACTTTGGTCAACATTTTTAGCAAACGGACTCGGATCACTATTTTGACAGTTTTAGTAGCTCCGTATCGTGATTTAAGACTTGGGCGTATGCCCGAAATTTAATTTGGAGGTCCCTAGCTCAAGTTATGACCATTTAACGGAACTAGCAATTTAAAGGCTAAAGATTTCAAGTTTGACCACGGTGTTGACTTTTTTATATCGGAGCCGGAATCTGATTCTGAAAATTTGAACAGCTCCGTTATGTCATTTATGACTTGTGTGCCAAATTTGAAGTCATTTCGGATTTATTTAATATGTTTTGGCACGAGATTTACAAATTGGAATGTTTAAAACTCAAAGTTTGAATCGGGGTATGAATTATAATTTCAGCATTGTTTGACGTGATACGAGACCCCGAGTAAGTCCGTATTATGTTATTAGACTTGTCGGTATATTCGTACGGGGTCCCGGATACCCCGAGAGTGATACGGATTGAAATCGGATCAAGAATTGGACTTAAGCAAAATCTGCATTTTTGCCTTCTATTATAATCGCACCTGCGGATTTTTGACCGCAGGTGCGAGCTCGCAGAAGCAAGACTTCCATCGCAGATGCGGGACTGGGTTGGACTGGGGTCTTCGCAGGTGCGGCCTTTTTGCGTAGATGCGGATGTCGCATGTGCAACAGGGGTGTCCGCAGATGCGGAACTTCACCTGGCAGCCTTGCATCGCATATGCGAGCTTTGTCTCGCAAATGCGAGTCTGCAAATGCCGAACTTTTATCCGTAGATGCAAAATGACTGGGCAGAGCCCATAAATTCGGAAGTCGTCATTTTTACTCATTTTTGAGTTTTAAGTCTCGGATTTGAGCGATTTCAAGAGGGATTTTCACGACTTTGAATTGGGTAAGTGTTCTTTAACCAAAAGTGATTATATTTCACAAATCCATGTCTGTATTCATCATTTATTTCGGATTTAGATGGAAGAAATTGAACTTTTTATAAAATCTTTTAAAAATGAAAATTTAAGATTTGAAGGTCCATTTGATATCGGAATTGGATAAATTTTATATGGTTGAACTCGTAGCGGAACGGGTATTCGAATTTCGCAAGTTTTTTGGGGATTTGAGACGTAGGTCCCACTGTCAAATATTTTAATGAATTTCAAATTTTTATCCGGAAAATTAGTAAATTTATATGGAATTAATTTCTATTATTCGTATTGAATATATCGAATTGTTTGTGAATAGATTTGAAGCTTTTGGAGACAAATTTAAAAAGAAAAGTTGTGGTCGAGTAATTGATTGGAATTTGCAAAGCGAGGTAAGTGTCGTGGTTAACCTTGACTTGAGGGAATAGAACCCTTAAATTATTTATTATGTGAAATGCATGTGAACGACGTATAGGCGAGGTGACGAATGGCTATATGTCGTCAAATTGACTGTTTGCCTACTTACTTGAAAATCATAAATTATTTTAAATCATTAATTAATTATTATAATAATTATTTGTCTCCTATTCTTTGTCAAACATTAATCCTTGAATTCTTGCATTAATTGTTACATGCTATTTGAATTATGTGTCTTAATTGTTATTTGACATTTAGTATATTAAATATTAAACTACCTATTTTCTCCTTGATTTCCATAATAATTTTCTATTTGTCATTGTTTGTTTTATAATTATTGTATGCTTGTTGTTTTATAGTTTTATATTAATTGTTGTATTTATCGGGAAAATTTCTTCTATAAGAATTGGTAAATAAATATGTTGGAGGAGCGGATTGCACGCCGCAACAAAATTGATTGAAATGGATATATATATTGGAGGATTGGGTTGCACGCCGCAACATATTTATTAAAAAGTCAATATTGGAGGATCGGGTTGCACGCCGCAACAAACTTATTAAAAAGTCAATATTGGAGGATCGGGTTGCATGTCGCAATAGACGTATTAAAAAGTCAATATTGGAGGATCAGGTTGCACGCCGCTACAGACTTATTAAAAAGTCAATATTGGAGGATCAGGTTGCACGCCGCAACAGACTTATTAAAAAATCAATATTGGGGGATCAGATTGCACGCCGCAACAGACTTATTTAAAAGTCAATATATATACTTGATTGAAATAAATACATGGCAGACTTGATTAAAAGGAATATATTGGGAGAGCGGATTGCACGCTGTAACAAAATTGAATGTGAATATATTATGAGAGCGGGTAGCATGCTGCAACAGAATTGATTGAAATAATAATGGACTATGACTGCTGAGTTGGCTTCAAATATTATAAATGAGTTACCTGGTTTATTTCTATTATTTGTTGTTGTTATCAATATTGTGTACATGTAAATGTAAGTGAACCGCCTTAGTCTCGTCACTACTTCGTCGAGGCTAGGCTCAGCACTTACCAGTACATGGGGTTGGTTGTACTGATACTACACTCTACACTTCTTGTGCATATTTTGGAGTTGATCCCAGTGGCGGCGTACCATAGACTTGCTCGGATTTCAGCTACCAGAGGAGACTTGAGGTATAACTGCATGGCGTCCGCAGTTCTAAAGTCCCCGTCTATTTTACTTTGGCTGTGTGTTTATTTTCAGACAGCTTTATTTTATTCATACCTTTATTTGTATTTATTCTAGAAGCTCGTGCACTTGTGACACCAATTCTGGAATGGTATTTTGACATCGTTATTTTTTTATGGATTATTCACTATATTTCAGACGTTACTTCCGTAATTATTCTCTGTTATTAATAAATTTAAAAAATGTTTTAAATATTGGTTAATATTATTCTAACGTTGGCTTGTCTAGTAAGTGAAATGTTAGGCACCATCATGGTCCGAAGGTGAAAATTTCGGGTCGTGATACATTGGAGGCTCACCCATCTCTAGGAAATCAAAGAAACAACCTATCATTTCCCTGTCCTCCGCCGAGGCAGAGTATAGGTCGATGCGACGGGTTGTTGCTAAAAGTAGTTGGCTTGTCCTCCTTCTCTCTAACCTAACCATTTCTCTGGTTCTTCCAATTTCTCTTCACTCGGACAGTCAAGTGGCAATCCATATCGCCAAAAACCTAGTTTTTCATGAACGAACCAAACATGTGGAGATTGACTGCCACTTTGTTCGACAACAATTTCTTGCTAGCCTCATTTCTCTCAACTTCGTCCCTTCTACTTCTCAACTAGCCGATATCTTCACCAAACCTCTTACTGGTATTCATCATCGACAGATTGTTGGCAAGTTGTTGGTTTCTTCACATGCTTCCAACTTGAGGGGGGTGTTGAGAATGGAACTCAACTCAATTTTGTTCAAATCAAATATGAAGACAGGATAGATCGTAGCTTGGTTTCTTCGAATGAAGATATGAGAACTTTGATAACTAATCAATTTGGGGCTAATTCAATAAAACCTAAAGATATTTCATTCAAGTCTGGGCTTTCGGAGTAGGCTTTATCTAATAAGAAAAGAAAGCCCAATATTTTCTCATTAATGGGTTGTATCAGCACAAATCACAAAAAAGGAGATCCTTCTAGAATAGTCAGCTGACTGTATTAGATAATACATATATTTGTCATTTATTTTTGTATAGAATATAATTCAGTTATTTATTAGCCAATTAGAACTAGGACAGTTGTATAGGTAGTTATAGAAGAGAATATTCTCTCTCACATTTTCGTTTCTATATAAACAAGCATGTACAATGTAAACATCAGCAAGTTATTGGAATACAAAGAAAACTTTCTTCTAAATCTTTTAAACTCCTACAATATCCACCTTCTTTTTTGTCGAAAAAAAGAAAAAACTTATTATTATTATTATTATTATTATTGTTATTATTATTATTATTATTATTATTGTTATTATTTTTATTATTATTATTATTATGTTGGAGAATGCCAACTTTTACGTGGTTGCTGTCACGGAAAAAGGAAATAAAATAAAGTAAAAAAATTAGATAAAGTGAAGGTGTTTAGGTAGATATGAGACCACGTTTCTATTTTAAGCGCACCATTTAAAACATATTCAGTCTCTTAAAAGTTATTGAAAAGTTAGCTAATTTGGGCAAGTTGGATGCTGACCATACCATGCCATAAGAATGAGAGCGTCCTTTTGAACAAAATTAAGATGGTATAGGTGATAATCGTCACGTGTGCCAAGGTGAAGGGGCTATTCTATTGAGTTTTAGCTTTAGCAGAATTAGTTTCACAAAATAGTGTATATAAACATATAGTGAGAGAAAGGGGCGAAGCAAAAGCTAGCCTTCAAATGTGGGTGAAACTTCTCTCTAATTTAGGAGAGCTGACTATGTACCTTTTCTTTTCCGCTAGAAAAAAAAATCAAGTCCTCATGTAATTAAATAGATCGTATTTAAAACATGTTTAGGAAGAATACGACTTGGACGACGAAATAGGGTTAGAGTGTGGGTCATGGTCAAATACAAAGGAGTGAATGCTTCCTGATCACACACTCTCTTTCTCTCTCTCTCTCTCGCAAGAACATGCTCCTTTTTTAGCAGTAGAGAGACTTTTCAAATCAAATTTCCTATATCTACTTATCTTTCAGGAATATATTATACACTTGCTCATGATCATGATTTAAATAGAAATAAGTTGCCAGGTTATAACAATAAATTTAATTTTCTAATTGGAAAATATTTAATTATGAACTCTCTTGCTACCGCTTCTTTTTCTTCTTCAAACTTTTGGATTATAACATCTGATCATGTGATCTGAAATTAAATATACCAACGTCTAACTTCAGATCTCATGTTTGAAGTAAGAAACTCCAGACTTCATGTGTTAAGTTAGAAACTTCAAATCTGTTATTTCTTTCGACTCGACGGAAGTTAATTTTTAGGCGGTTAAAAGTTTAAATTATCTCGGTTATTATTTAAATAGGATCCTAAAATGGCTATTTGTGCACTTTCCCTAAGTTGTCTAGGCAATCAGCCCACTTTAGATGGGCCTTTCAGCCCATTCTTCTTCATTAAACATTACAAAACAGAGAGTACAGTTTAACAATTGAAAAATTGGCATCCTATAATAACACATAACAGGAATTGACAATTTTTTAGCCTTATATTAGGTTTGAAAAAAATAGCCCCAAACAATTGGCATTATATAGCCAAATCTTAAAAAAAACTACTCTCTTTTATATTTTCTCTAAAAACAAACTGCAAGCTTATTTTGGCTTCCCACCCCTTTTCTCTCATTGTATTTCTTCTTCTATCTCTTCTCTTTTCTCTCATAGTTTAGCAAAAATTCTTGCAAATTATACAAAAACGATCAGTGGGATGAACAGATAAGGTAGATCTCACATTAGAGAAAATCAGAAGTAAACACTAAGAGAGAAAAAATATATTTCAACTTTGTTTTTCTTCTCTCTTCTTCTTTTGTTTGGATTGAATGACTGGCTGTGATTGAAATTAGTTGAAAATACATAAACAAGGCTATATACAGAATTTGAGCAAGATTAGCAAAAACTAAGAGAGAGAAAATATATTTCAACTTCGTTTTTCTTCTCTCTTCCTTTTTTGTTTGGATTGAACGAGTGAGTGTGATTGAAATTGGTTGAAAATGCCTAATCAAGGCTATATACAAAATTTTAGTAAGATTAGAAGTGATTTAGACTGGTTTCAGGTAAGAAATCAAACCTAAAAATCCAACTGCGATATGTGTATATCACGTTGTATATCGTGTACATCAGTGTATATCACACACAAGTTTTTAGGACGTCTGTGTATATCACTTTGTATATCGTGTATACAACATAATTGTTTATGGACGCCCGTGTATATCACATTGTATATCGTATATATAACACAAATTTTCATGGATATACACAGATACACATAATATACATGAGATATCACTGATGTACATAGAGATATACACGGGTTACAATAGGGTATACACATGTGAAGTCGTCTTGAACTTGAGTTTTCAATCTGAAATGTGTTATACAAAGAAGGAAAATAAAATTTTAATAATTTTTTTGATATACACATTATTATTATTTTATACACTGTGATATGCAAATAATATAATTATTAATTATTGATCAAAAAAGGAATTTGTTTTTTGATATAGCATGTTTAAGCAAGTTCTAAAATATAAAAATAATAAATACGGGAGTAAATAATATTTTGGTATACAAAGGAAATTAATTTTTGATATACACAAAGAAGAAAAATAAACTTATGATATCTATTTTGGTATACACATGTCTGATGTGCTATATATTGTGATATACAAATAATACAATATTTTTATTGTGATATACATTAATATAAAGGCAGCAATAACTATATATATAATTTTATATTATCGATATACAAAGAATAATATTATTTATATACAAAGAATGAAAATAAAGTTTTAATATACATGTTGATATAGACAAAGAAGAAGAAAAAGGTTATGATATGCATATTATTATTGTGATATATATTTATTGGCTATTTGATGCCAATATGTATTAATAGGGCTATTTTCTGCCAATTATATGGCTACGTTGTTATACCATACCAAAACCCAAAGAGAGGAGCAAGGGAAACGGTGAAATAGCGGAGAAAGGTAGGATGTTCTTCAGCTGTCTGAAATTCATCGTCAAATCTTTCTCGTATCATGGATTCCTGATGTTTTTTTTTTTTATCTTCAAAGTTTTATCATTTTGATTCATCTAAGTTAGGTGGTCGAAAGTCTTTGGTTGGCGAATGTTTGTCAGTTGTTCGATTTATTGCTTCAGTGAATGCACCTACTCTTTTTAACTGGTAGTGCATATTAGGGCTATTCTTTTTATTTTTCCCTACGTCCCATTTCATGTAACCTTGAGCATGTAATTTAAGAAGTAAATTTTCTTCATATCAGTAGTGATGAAGAAACTATTAAAAATAATCTTTAGAAGTTAGTTTGTTGGAAAACTATGCCACCGGAATTTATATTTTGAATATCAATCAAGGGACTATACCTCCCAAAAATAGGTGGGTTCTGCCACGTAAATCCTTTGTACACATTAGCTTTGTTCAGACGCCAACTTTAAATTCAAATAGTTAATGAATTTGAAATCTTGTTCATGGAATAACACTCGAAAATGGAATTATTTGTGTTTATGAAAGACGAGGAGTATATTTGTTATTTGTGATGGAGGGAGTATTTTCTGTCGTTTAGTTGCGTTCTGCTACAATTTGTATGATGTGCATTGCATATCTATTGTTTGGACAGGACTAGTACCCATGTGAACTAATACCATTGCTTATTTTTAAAGGTCTCTTTCATATGGGAGTATGCTGAAACTCGTTTCTGAAACGTTATGTGTGCGAGGAGGCCAGACAATTAGGCCTGTTCTATGTGCGCAAATTAGTGGCTTTCATACTGCAAAGGTAAAATTATTTATCTTGATCTACTACTTCATGTAGCCTTCCTATTTTTCATATGTGCATAGATAGCTTTGGCAAGAAGGATGAAGGATGTTCTTGCTTCTGGCTGGTTGAGTTGAATGGTTTTCTAGATAGGACATGGGAACTTTAAATTTAAGCTAAAACAATTGCTACTTCTGAGTTTTCTTTTTTTGTTTTATGCAGTGGTGTGTTTAACTATTGAGCACCACAACTATAGTCTTTAGGATTGAGTTTTGTGTATGAAGTCAATACGTTATTCTGATGGTGTAAATACTAATGCAGAAGAGTGCATCTTTAACTCAGAATGCCACGAATTGTCATACAAATTTCCCTCGGGTAAACCGAACCGGTGAATTGATATTGGTAGGAATGCCACGAATTATCTGGGAATCAGTATAAAGGGCAGCCCGGTGCACTAAGCTTTCGCTGTGCGCGGGGTCCAGGGAAGGGCCGGACCACAAGGGTCTATTGTACGCAGCTTTACCCTACATTTCTGCAAGAGGTTGTTTCCCCATCTCGAACCCATATCTGGGAATCAATATAATATACTCATTTCCATACAAGGCTTTTAGGAATGAACTTCATCATTTCAGAATATCATTATCACTCGGAGATAAAGGCTTGAATTAGTCTAAGAGTCATTTGTGCTCTAGAGCCTAGACAGTAAAAAGACTTCTGCTTGCTATCAGTTACGGACATTGTTTCTCGTTCCATCCCGAGTTTGTTGATCTAGTTTGGCTAGTGAATATAATCCGAGATTAAAGGAAATTTAAATTGTTTTAGACTTTGAATGATAGAGTTATGTACAGTTGTGTTTGAAAAATAGTTGGACTAAAGGGGGAATAAGTGTTGAAAGTAGTATGACCTAACAGTTTTTAGATACTCATTAAGACATACTGCACTGAAAAGCTGTTCCATATAGGGTCAAATAACTTTGAAAACACTGACAAAAAGAATTCGGTCTATGCTAGAATCATGTGACTGTCAAAAAGGTGAAACTGTGAAAGGTAAATGCTTGACAGTGTTGGACGTTTCTAAGTAATAAGGAAAATTTAGTTTCCCTCATAGTTGCAATAATACCTTGGACATAATGGCCTTTTGAGTTAACCACCTATTGTGTTGAGATGAACTTATTGTTGATTTCGTCTAGATGGTTTGAGAAATCTATAGTATGCTTATACATACAAATGATTGTATTATGTATGGATGTGATTGCTTAATGGAAAAGAACAAGCTAACAAAGGAAGAAGGTGTGCATTTTTAGTGTTAACTGTTATGTGATATCATGCAAGGTTGCAGTAAACTAATATTCACAGTAGATGCTAAATTTGAAGTATAGGCAAGTTGGATAGGTGAATGTTGGACTTGAGAGAAACTAGCTTGATGAATAGTTTAACTTTATGTTTGTGTTAGTGTGCTATTGTTATTTTTTCACCTTTGCTTTTGTATAATGAAGCAGACATCCGCAGCATCAGGATACAGGTAAGTTTGGATCTTGTAAAAGGAAGAGATTCTTAGAATGGAACTATGGAAGTACAAATCCTTTAATCTTTTGGCTTGGATCTTCATCAAACCAAAAGCATACCTATACATTAAAGTTCTAAGTCAAGGCCCTAGCTCATTTCTAGCTTGGAATGAAACTCGACGTGAATAAGTGCCTGTGCTTCACTTAAAAAAATAAGGAATGACTCTTTCATCCGAAAAGAAATATAATAATAAGGAATAACTCTTGATAAAGACATAAAACGAAAAGTTGTTCGCTTCATCTATGTAGCACATCCTGTTAGCCCTACTCTAGGATTTGAAGCTTATGGGTTCGGAATTCTAATTCTTTTAGGTTACTGGGTTCTAAATTAATAATTTGTATTTATTCAATAGATTTTTTTAGGACAAATACATGGTTTGGACCAAAGCTACTGGGTTCGGCAAACCCGTAGTCGAAGAGCTAGCTCCGCCCCTGGCCCTGCTTACATGTTTGTATACTTGTGTCATCCTTGCCATGGTTGCACAGTTGTGATGTTACAAATGTGGCCTTCCGCCTCCTATGTTTGTATATGTGGGCTTGCTGTAACACCGAACACTTCCCTTTTATTTTGTGCACTTTTGAGGAATAAGAGGGATGGAAAAGAGAAGTGGGGAAAATTGGGTTCAAGTATCAAGGTTTGGTGTTTTTGTGTGCTAGCACATGATGTCCACAGTAATTGCTTTGCCTCTGTGTTTGTAGCATTACAGTACTGATAAAATGTTATTTCATTAGCAAGTAATAAAAATATACAAGTTCTATTTCATCCGTGAAATTTGTGTGTTTCCATACCCGCTTACCTGTATATATCTTTTCTGGGTATTACGCTTGACATATGTGTATACAACAATCAATGTTAATCTGTTTCAGGATTTATATATCGGTAAAGGGTCAAAAATATCCCTCCACTATGCAAAAAGGATCATTTATACCCTCCATTATACTATTCGTCCACCATTTCCCCCGACGTTATAAAAGTGATGTAAAAATACCCCTCCTCCGTTAGGACCCTCCACATGGCAATATATCCTAAGTGGCCTGATATTTTGTTGAAGTGGATGCCATGTGGCACCTCATCCCAGCCCCATTCTTAAGACCTTTATTTTTCATTCACCACCTTCATTGACAAACACCTTGAACACAGTCCATTCCTACTCAATATCTGTCAACTCATGTTCCCTTAAAAATTTCTTTTGAAATTGGCAGAATATATATTTTTCAAGACATTCTCAAAACTTAGTTAATATGTTCTCCTTGGGCCTAAAAAAAAAGTGAATATGTTCTCCTAATGCCATCAAGAGTAAACGGGGTTAATTCTTGAACAAACAACGATATCCCGCTTAGCTTTTCTTCCATAATATAAACTAATACTTATCAGTAAGTTATTAAAAATAAATCGAAAATAGGCAGAGCAACAGGATTTTTTTTAAAACGGGAGAAGTAAAAGAAAAGGACTTTTGCTAGGAGAAATATCAAAAAAGCAAAATGAGGGACACCATGTCCGAACACTGGAGAATATTGGAAATTTTTGGAGGCCCTACTCTCTTCAACTTCACAGATGCTTTCAAAATTTTCTGTGATAGAGACAATCAATCATAAACTCGTGTCCAACTTAATCAGTAACATAATCATCATCTACTATTATCTTATTAAGGTGGAAGTTTAGTTTTGAGTCTTGAGGAACTTTACCATAGGTCAACAATGAGAAAGTGAGCTTGTGATTTATTTATCCGAAAGACTAAATTGACCAAGAAACCAAGAAGAATTTTTGGGACAATTTAGTAAAATTGGGCATGAAAAATTAAATACCTCTAAAAATTAGCTAAGATCTTACTTTCACATCTATACATTTGTTTTTGGGTGGTGATTGGATGGAGGGAGGAATGGTGGTAGAAGAACAAGAAGAGAGGGGAGGGGGTAAAATGGGGTTGGGACTGTGAGGTGGGATGCCACGTAGCATCCACTTCAGAGAAATGCCAGTCCACGTGGGATGGTAGTTGCCATGGTGGATGGTTCTAACGGAGGAGGGATATTTTTGCACCACTTTTATAGTGTCGGGGGTAATGGTGGACCAATAGTATAACAGATGGTATACATGATCCTTTTTGCATAGTAGAGGGGTAGTTTTGACCCTTTACCGTTTATATCTTATTAGAAAGATACACCCAGATATTCTTGAAACATAGCGCCCTGAATAATTTTGTTGCTTCATTTGACAGCCTTGTTTAGCACCTAGAAGCTTTTTTGGTGTAGAAGATTTCCTTGATGATGACAATAGCCGGCCATACACTTACCAGAAGGGAAAAAAGTCCAAGAACCCAAACAAGCATGTTTCTTTCAAGCAACGGACCGTAGCTTACATGGAACCATTCACCCTTGATGTTTTCATATCGAAGCGCTTTGTTTCAGCCTCTATCACCCATAGAGTTACATGCAAACAGGTTGCAGTAGCTGGTACAAACTCCAAAGACATAAAGGCAGTGCTCAAATCACGAAGTGATATTCCTGCGTGCTTGTCTGTAGGACAGATTTTGGCTGACAGGGCCAGAGAGGCTGATGTATACACTGCTTCTTATACTCCTAGAGACAGAGACAAGTTTGAAGGAAAAATTAGAGCAGTTGTTCAGTCCCTCATTGATAATGGTATTGACATCAAAGTTTATCTTGACTGAAAAAGGTATTATGTCTGCCCGTTGTATCCACTTATATTCAACTGCCTCAAAGTTAAGAATTTCCAGTCTACTTAGTATTTCTTTTAGTGTTTGATTTTCACAGACGCCCCTCATTGTGGTGAAGACTTGCTCACTAACTTTTATTTGATTGATTCAATCAACTTACACCATCTTTACTAAAGAAGACTATTAGACTAAGTATTCCAAAGTCTTAACCTGGATCCTAATATCCTATAAAGGCTTTGAATGCTCCAATCTTGCTGGTTATACCCGGATAGCATTCTCATTGTACATTTTCATCTTTTTATTCCCCGGTCATCAGCAGAAGCTCCGGGGCAAACGAGCTAGGGAGCAACATCAGAGGCTTACTAGTGCATCCCCATGCCAATGCCATGTATGTAACTACCAATACAACTGTGCGGCTACGTCCATGACAATTGAGCTTGATTTTGAAGGATGAAGTGTAGTTAAGTTTACACATTTGTGTGCCCCAGTCTGTTTCTTTTATGACAAAATTTGACAGTAAGTTATTACTAGCATGTAAAATTCTGAGGGGTTGTGGGGTACTTGGTATGTAAAAATTTTATCAGGAAGAATGGGGTTCTATCTATTTCCTTGTTTAGTGATTCTGCTCTCATTTTAAATGATAGTATTGGACTGAACTTGCTGTAAAGTGTTAGTTTGAAACAAGTCATCTAACTTTGAAAGATCAGCATGGAAAAACCCCAGGTGAGCGCCAAAACTTGCATATGGACCATACTCGATTCAGCTTCGAGGGGAAGCGAATGTAACCAAAAATAGAAGGAAATATTGTGAGTATCAATGACAAGACACGAGTAAGAATGTGTGGATCGTAATGAGTAATGCTCTGCTAGTGAAATCGGTCCATTGACATCGATATTTCCAACTAAGGCCGAGCACTCTTCTCGAATCTTTGGATGCATTCTCGTTTTAAGTAGTTGAAATTTCTATGTGGAAAAGTTAGTATAATGTGGATGAGCTATATTTCATCTAATGTTCAGTCTTTATACACTTGATAGGAAGATGTGGAGGTTGAGTATTAGGGTTGTAGGTTAGTAGGTAGTTGAGTCGTGCCTTACTTCATACCATGGTGGGACTAGCCATGTAGGGTTTTTGTCTAAGGTAACTAGTGGGAATGTTGTGGCTTACTATTTCGCTTTTCAGTGCATGTCCTATTTACTAGCTATCGCTTTTGCTTTACATCTTTCTTTTAGATTTCATGATGTTCCTATTTTTCTTATGACTGTTGTGGTGATACTAATATTGTCTCCCTTTGCTTTGCATCTTTCTTCTGGATTTCATGGTGTTCCTGTTTATCCTATGATTGTTGTTGTGATACTAATATTGTCTCCCTTTTTGCCCTTTTGTCTTTTTATTTTTTTTGAGCCGAGGGTCTTTCGAAAACAGCCTCTACTCCTTCGGGGTAGGGGTAAGGTATGCGTACACACTATTTTTCCCAGACCCCATTAATGGGATTTTACTGGGTGGTTGTTGTTGTTGTTGTTGTTGTTGTTGTTCTTCATACAAAACATGGTGTCTTCAGTCTTTCAAAGAATTTATATTGGAAAAAGATCCAGTCAAGTATTATTACCTCAAGTAATGTTCAATAGCCAGGTAGATTCATGCCATGCGGACCATAAAATGATTAATGGCTGAGATTCATTGAACTGTTATACAAATAAAAGAAGAACTAAAATGGCAAAAGTTTGTCTAACTCCACCGTTAAAAATTAACCCAAGTTTATTACTTCTGTTTTTTCCTTTTCCTTTTAATACATCAAAATATGTCTCTTACTTTTAGCAAAATAAAGTGCATTATTCAACTTTTACTTTTACCTAATCCAACTTCATGAAATATTTGCAAGATTGCAAAAGTTCCAAATGAGCGTAGGTCATAATGACTTGTACTGATGCTAAAGAATGTTTACGAAACTGTTTATGGGAAAATAAGATAAAGATCCTCTATACTTCCAATCAAGTTTACTAAAATCAATACTTCAGTATATCAAATATCCAAAAAAAAAGTCAACATAAAATAAAAACGGCATAGATCATAATGTATTGTTATCTTGGAACTTTTGAGATTTTTGACTCTCGAAAAGGTTTGCCTGCAAGACGTA
The DNA here is from genome assembly GCA_000715115.1 of Nicotiana otophora. Lineage (NCBI taxonomy): Eukaryota > Viridiplantae > Streptophyta > Magnoliopsida > Solanales > Solanaceae > Nicotiana > Nicotiana otophora. Next base: position 18,791 of record AWOL01S0019339.1, on the reverse strand, counting down.
AACAATTTTGAAATATTAATAGCTAATTTTTACATTAAAAATAAAAACTTCATCTAATAGGTACCTGATCAAGAAAAAGTGAAGAAGACTCTGTGCATGTGCAAAAGTATTAAAACTAAAAAGTTCCTATACAAATATAAATAATGAAGTTAATTGAAAGCGAAATTATAAGCTTAACTTAGATTAAAATAAATTGTTATATTACCGTTAGCATTTGAGTAAAGCTACGGTATGGCAACGAAAGAGAAAACTCTGAACTGTGGGATAAGCTAGCACAAGCCATAGTCTGAGAGGCACTTAAATCAGAATTCTAAAAAATATTTTCCTTTGATATTGGATCCTACCAATTAATAAAAACATTAGTGTAATTGCTTAAATATTATACGAAATGATATATATGAGATACTCTAATAGTTAGAAAAATAAAATGTGACATACCTGATTGAAACATTTTTCATCATCACATAGAGCTCTTTCATTGACTCTCGGTCCATCATGGTTAGCGGAACTCGACTTGTTTCCTCGAGCTTTCTTGCGATTTGCGTTCACCTCGAGGGAAGTTTTGATCCTCTTTTTATAGCGTTTCCCATCTTTCTTTTTTAAATTTTTTTGGCTCGTGTGAGGATATCTATGTTATTATTTTCTTCTGGTAAATCCCTTGTTGAACCACTAGTACAAAGAAATGGAGTTGTTGCCTATGTAATTTGCTTCAATTTTGAACTTAGCTCATTTGTACATGCTACTCCTACCTTATAGCCGCAATCTGTTTCAGAAGCTTTTGCTACCATTCTAACAAATATAGGACAAAGAACTCAATAATAATTCATAGTAATCAATTTTGTATCCTTCATCTCCACATTCCTTATAGATTGGGAGATATAAGCTTCCAAAGTCAACCTTGTGTAACAGAAATTTCTGCGATGCACACTGCTAGGCAAAACAACTGTAGTACCAGATAAGGGTGGCAAGTGGGCCGGTTCAGGTCCGGAACCGCGGGCCAAACGTTTGGCCCGGTTTTAGTGGGCCTGGGCCGGTCTAGTGGGCCGATCCTATGATTTGGGCCCGCCAGGGACCGGGACCGGTCCCTTAGCGGGTCAAACGGTCCCAACGGCTTTTTGTTTTTTAAAAAAAAAAAAAAAATTATAGCCGTTGGGCTGTCCAAAATAGCCGTTGGCCATTTATAAAATAGCCATTTAACCCTCCCTCCCCCTCCCAACTTTGTTTTAATCCCAAACTTTTTATAATTACACTTTTTCCCTATTTTCAACTATAAATACCCCATCATTCTTTCATTTTTTCTTACAAAATCATCAATCTATCACAATCTTTCTCTAATTTTCTTCTATAATTGCTACTATTATTTACTTTATTGTTACAATTTGTGAAATAATTGTGAAGTTGGTAATTGAAGTCTTCAACGATAATCAATTTTCAACAAGTTGTTCGTCAATTCGGTAAACTCGTTCCAACTCTTAAGTTTTAATATTATAATTTTGTTTATTTTATTTATTTTCTATTACTTTATTAATTAAGATGTCTTCCTTAAACAAATATTTTGGTNTTTTTTAAAAAAAAAAAATAGCCGTTGGGCTGTCAAAAATAGCCGTTAGGCTGTCAAAAATAACCGTTGGCTATTTATAAAATAGCCATTTAACCCCCCAAACTTTATTTTAATCCTAAACTTTTTATAATTACACTTTTTCCCTATTTTCAACTATAAATACCCCATCATTATTTCAATTTTTCTTACAAAATCATCCATCTATCACAATCTCTCTCTAATTTACTTCTATAATTGCTACTATTGCTTACTTTATTGTTACAATTTGTGAAACAATTGTGAAGTTGGTGAATTGAAGTCTTCAACGATAATCAATTTCCAACAAGTTGTTCGTCAATTCGGTAAACTCGTTCCAACTCTTAAGTTTTAATATTATAATTTTGTTTATTTTATTTATTTTCTATTACTTTATTAATTAAGATGTCTTCCTTAAACAAATATTTTGGTAAAAATAAGGAAAAATCCAAGAGTGACGAATCTAGTGCTCAATATGTTCCTCCTCCACTGCCCCGGGTTTCCCGAACCAAACTTCATATCCGTCCTACACTTGTTATTCTTGATAGCGATAATAGTTTATTACAATTTACTGAAAGTCAATTTTGCCATAATATTAGAGCTGGTGAACAATTAGACCATGAATTAATGAATGATCTTTATTCTAATGCAACTATTGATGAAAGTGATGACGAGGAAATAGATTTTGATAAAACTCAATCGGATGATGATACACCAACTAGTTCTGCTCCTGATGTGAACCCAACTAGTGATAACCCTGCTAATCCAAATGATGCCCCATGTGATACTCATGGTACAACCCTTACTTTTTCTAGACAACCTAGCAAACGGGCGGAAACATCTCCCGTTTGGCCATTTTTTACTCAACTAATTCCAGAAAATAAGGCTAAGTGTAAAACTTGTAGCACAAAGTTAGTTTTTAAATATTT
>AWOL01S0019339.1:4421-15132 GCA_000715115.1 Nicotiana otophora | reverse complement strand
GAAAGCTTTGGCCGAGGGGAAAAGTCTACCTACTCCTAGTCAGGTTGACCCTAGTACCGATTCAAATAAATTTCAACCGGGAATAAACACTGTTATCGGTGGTATTTTATATTATGATCCAAAAAAAGATCGGGAAGAATTAGCAAAAATGATAATTATTATGTGTTTACCCTATAGTTTTCCTTCTGACCCTAACTGTGTGCATTATATTAGAAAATATTTTAATCCTACTTATAAAGGTTTTCCTCGCACAACCGTAAAGAGCGATATTTATAAATATAAATATGAATATGAATAATGTTTGCACTATTTATTTACTCATATAAATTATCGTGTTGCTATTACAACTGATATTGGTAGAAGTGGTAACGACTGTGATTACCTTACTGTTACCAGTCATTGGATTGATGAGGATTGGATAATGCAAAAACGCATTATTTCTTATAGAATAATTAATTCACGTCACACAAGGCAGTTTATTGCTAGCACAGTTACAGATATTTGTAGATATTTTTGTATTAGTGATAAAATAATATCAATTTCAATGGATAATGCTACTAGTAACACAAATGCTATAACTTTGCTTACCACTACGTTAAATCCTGCATTTAGTGATATTTTTCATGTTAGATGTATTTGTCATATTTACCATTTAATTGTGGGTGATGGTATGAGAATTTTAAATATTGAAATTGAAAAGGATAAAATGGCTCTTAACTGGCTTTTTTATTCAAACCGTAGAAGTAAACTTAGAGAATATTTTAAAAGATGCGATGAATTTGGCCTAAGAGAAAGAAAGGTTGCTAAACCTTGTCCAACTAGATGGAATTATATGTATGAAAGTTTGGATGTTGCATATGAATATAGAAACTCCATAAACTCAACATTTAATGCACATGTAAGTAATGATGATGAACACCTTACAAATGGGGATTGGGCTAATGTTAAAATACTTGTAGATTTTTTAAAACAATTTCATATTGCTACAAATGAATTTTTTGGGTAATATTATCCTACTATTTCTAAATATTTAGTTTATATTGCAGAACTTGCAAATTTGTTTGATCATTTTTCAGAGGGTGGGGAAATTTATCAACTTGCTATTGATTCTATGAGAAAAAAATTTAAAAAATATTTTTTCTTATTCCCCCTATTTATGGTGTTGCTGCATTGTTAAATCCTACTATGAAATTAGGAGGTCCTCTATTTTGGTATGAAACTGTTTATAATGGTTTAGCACTTGAAGATGAGGATTTGTCTAAACTTTCGGAAGCAATAGCCTCAATTAAAATAAATGTTCAAACTATTTATAATGCTTATCAAGTTGCATTAAATCATGCTAGACCAAATGTTTCAACTCCTTCTTCTTCCGATTCTCAAGCATCTAAAAGAACTGTGGGAGTAAGAGCACTTAGTGCTTGGGCGGGGTTTAGGGGTTCTCAAGGTTCTAGTAGTAGTGATTTTTCACAACTAAATGAGCTTGAAGTTTATTTGTCGTAGGCAATTGAGGAAGTGAATCCCGACGGCTCCTTTAATCTTTTGGAATGGTGGAACGATAAAGAAAAATACTTTTCGGTTCTTTCAAGTATGGCTTAAGACATTTTAACTATTCAAGCTTCAACAGTAGCATCAGAGAGCGCTTTCAGTCAAGCAAGACTTCAACTCGGTGATTATAAAGCATCTATGAGGGAGATTTTGGACAAATTAGTACTTTTCAGAGATTGGATCCGGTCGAAAAGAAGAAATTTTTGACTTGCTGAATTACAACCAGATGAAGACGAAGCTTACGAAGAAATGCTAGATGAACTTGCGGAGGATGTTGCTTCGCCCGGAAGTGGCGATGACCAAGCTACTTTTCCGCCACCACCAACGGAAATTCCTCTGGACCTTGATAGATTTATGAAGTTTGTAAGAGATACCATGTAACTTGTATGAACAAAAATTAGTATGTATTATGTAACTTATATTTTGGCACATCTTGATTAGTTTTTTTTTTCTCAATGGTGGTATTAGCACCTTGTTGTGCTCATTTCATAGGGGGATGAAGACTAAGAAAGATATTGCCATATTTTTTAATGCTATAATAAAATTACAAGGCATATCTCTTTACAATATTTTTATCTTTAGACTTAGATATTATTTTTAACATCCTTTTGTCTCTAATTTTTATTTAATTTTTTTTTAAAATCTATCGCGCCCACTTAGCCCATTTAGCCCGTGGGCCGGGATCGTTTAGCCCGGGACCAAACGGTTCCGGTCCCGGTCCCGGGTCGGTCCCTACGAAAAGACTGTTTAGCCCGGGACCGTTTAGCCTGTTTAATTTGGGACCGGGACCGTTTGGACCGGACCACTTAGCCCGTTTAGGCCCGGGACCGGCCCACCTGTCACCCTTAGTACCAGACTTCAGTTAGTCGATCATAATTTTCTGTAAAAATATCCAAATGATGTATGGTTTACATTTATGAAAACTACACTCAAAGGGATACAACTTTTATTTTTGAATCATCTCCAAATTTATTATAGATTATGAGATATAAGCTTCCAATGTTAGCCCTGTGCAATAGAAATTTTTGCGATGCACACTGCAGTAGCAAACAAAATACCAGTAATTAAAAATGGCTAGAAATGGTCCGAAACCACTCTAAAACGCACCTGAGCCCCTCGGGACTCCGTCCGAACATACCAACAAGTCTCAAAACATATTACGGACCTACTCGAGGTCTCAAATCACACATAACAACGGCGAAACTACAAATCGCGCGTCGATTCGGACTTGTGAGTTTATGAAATTTTCAATTCTACAACTCGCGCCGAAACATGTCAAATCAATTCGGAATGAACTCAAATTTTGCGTACAAGTCCAAATGACATAACGAAGCTACTAAAATTTCTGGAATCATAATCCAAACCCGATATCATCAAAGTCAACTTTTGGTGAAACTTATAAATTCAAGCTTTATAAAATCAAGCCTTTTATTTCCTTTTTCAAAAACTAATGGAAAGTGTGCCTACGCACCTCGAAATAACTTCAAATTTTATACACAAGTCATAAATATTGTTACGAAGCTGATCAAACTCTCGGAATCCAAATCGGGACCCAGTATCAACAAAAATCTAATTATGGCCAATTTAGGAATTCTTTAAACCTTTAAATTTCTAGTTTTCGTCAAATGACGAAAATTCGAGCTATGAACTTCCAAATTTGATTTCGGACATACGCCCAAATCCCAAATCATGATACGAACCCATCGGGATAGTCAAAATATTGATCCGGGTCCGTTTGCTCAAAATGTTGACCGAAATCAACTTAAGTGAGTTTTAAAATACTATTTCACATTTTTATCAATTTTTCACATAAAGGCTTTCCGAAAAAATATACGGATTGTGCACGCAAGTCGAGAAATGATGAATGGTACTATTCGAGATCTCGGAGCACATAATTGAATGTTAAATTTAAAGATGACCTATCGGGTTATCACACTTCTTCAGGAGTATTTTCACACATTTGTTTCCCAAAATTCTCAACTATACTCAATAAAAAGAAAGAAATCAAACTTAAAACACTATGGAGTTCTGAACAATGATTCAAACGTAAAAAAGGTACAAACTTATTACCATCATCATAAATTAAATAATCATAATAAAACTGTAATGACCCAACCGGTCATTTTAACTTTTAGAACTCCGTTCCCTAAAATAAAACTTCTCGTAACTACTTGTAATGATTTATGACTTGCGGGGATGGTTGGTTCGGGATTTGGAAGTGTTTGGGGTGAAACCGGAACATTTGGTTCCTTAAGTTGGCCTTAAAGTGCTAAGTTTGACTTCGGTCAACATTTTGAAAAAACGACTCCGGAATAGAATTTTAATGATTCTAACAGCTCCGTATAGTAATTTTGGACTTAGAAGCGTATTCAAAATTTTATTTGGAACTCCGTAGTTAAATTAGGCTTGAAATGGCTAAAAACAAGAATTTAAGTTTGGAAGTTTGACCGATGAGTTGACTTTTTGATATCGGAGTCGGAATCCAGTTCCGAAAATTTTCATAGCTCTGTTATGTCATTTATGACTTGTGTATAAAATTTGAGGTCAATCGGAGTTGATTTGATAGGTTCCGACATCGAATGTAGAAGTTGAAAACTCTTATTTTCATTTAAGCTTGAATTAGAGTATGATTCGTGGTTTTAGCATTTGTTTGATGTGATTTAGAGGTTCGACTAAGTTCGTATGATGTTTTAGGACTTGTTGGTATATTTTGTTGAGGTCCCGAGGGCCTCGGGTGAGTTTCAGATGGTTAACGGATCAAAAATTGGAGTTAAAAAGCTGCTGCAATTATTCCTCTTCTGTTGGACATTCTGGACTGTGATCGAGCCCAGATATCGAGCTNATTCTGGGCTGTGATCGAGCCCAGATATCAAGCCAGATATCGAGCCCAGGTATCGAGCCCAGGGTTGATGAGGTACAGGCTCGAGCTAGTGTATCGAAGCCATGATCGAAGGTCCAACTCGAGGGCCATGATCGAAGGTCCAGCTCGAGGGCCATGATCGAAGGCAAGGATCGAGGGCCAGGATCGAGACCCAAGATCGAGGGTCACAATCGAAGGCTCAAGCTCCATGCCATGATTGAGGCTATGATCGAAGGCCCAACCTCGATGCCCTGATCGAGGCCATGATCGAGGTCCAGGCTCGAGCCTGTGATCGAAGCCGCGATCGAGGTCCAGTTCGAGGACCAGTTCCGAAGGCTGCTGGGCAGTTTTATAAAAAGAGGGCATTCGTCCCATTCGCCATTTTTAACAAATTGAAGCTTGAGCAGAGGCGACTTTTGATAGATTTTCAAGAAAAAGTCATTGGAGTAAGTGATTCTAACTTGGATTTGGTCTATGAACATAAATATATCATTGTTTTCACAATGGAACCATCTCGATCCTCCTCGCGACATTAGCAGCCGCCTGAAAAGAAATTTCACTTCCAGTCTCCTTGGACATATGAAGCCTGATAGGGTGAGTGAGTCCCTCAATAAACCTCCTCACTCTCTCTCCCTTAGTAGGTAGTAAAAGGAGAGCATGACGGGCCAAATCCATAAAACGGGACTCATACTGAGTAACAGTCATACTGCCCTGCTGTAAACGCTCAAATTGCTTGCGAAATTCCTCTCTCAGTGTGATAGGAAGGAACTTCTCCAGGAATAGCTGAGAGAACTGCTCCCTGGTAAGTGCAGGCAATCCAACTAGTCTGGTCAATATATAATCTCTCCACCACCTCTTAGCGGACCCCGTCATCTGAAATACAGCGAAATCAACCACATTGGTCTCAACTGTACCCATGTTCCGCAGCACCTCGTGGCAGCGTTCAAGATAATCATGTGGGTCCTCAGAAGGTGTACCACTGAAGTGAACTGGAAAAAGTTTAGTTAACTTATCCAGTTTCAATAAGGCCTCAAAAGACATGGCGGGCCTATCACCGATCTGTGTCGCAACAACTGGTTGAACTACCCCAACTGGCGGGGATGCTGGAGCCTGATTCTGGGGAGCCATCTGCTCCGGAGCGGGAGTAGTGGGAGTTTGTGCTTCTCCCCTAGCCTGTGAAACGGCTGGTGCCACTGGAAATGTACCATTCTGGGCCACGCCCTCCATAAACTCACCAAACGGACCCAAAGCGTACTAAAGCACTGGAGTAGCTATGAATCCTTCCGAGGCCTGAACTGGTCCAGCTAGTACTTTCTGAACTGGAGCCTCCTCCTGAAGGTCTACCTGAGGTTCTACAACAGGTGCAGCTACTCGAGTTCTGGACTGAGCTCTGCCTCGGCCTTTAGCACGACCTCCGCCTCTAGCACGACCTCGGCCTCGACCTCTACCCCTGGCCATAGTTGCCACCGGGGGTTCTGGTACCTGTCCATCGGTAGAGGTATTACGTGTTCTCACCATCTGTGAGAGAATAAGAGTAGAATGTTTCAATTTTTGATAATAGAGTAAAATCGCACGATAGAATAAGAAAGAAGTGATATTGTTCCTAAACTTCACAGCCTCTGAGAGATAAGTACAGACGTCTCCGTACCGATCCTTCAGACTCTACTAAGGTTGCTTGTGACTAATGAGACCTATGTAACCTAGTGCTCTGATACCAACTGTCACGACCCGAAATTCCCACCTTCGGACCGTGATGGCGCCTAATATTTTACTTGCTAGGCAAGCCAACGTTAGAATAATATTAACCAATTTTTAAACAATTTTTAAATTTATTAATAACAAAGAACGATTTCGGAAGTAAAGTCTGAAATATAGTGAATAATTCATAAAAATACGGTATCTAAATACCATCCCAGAATTGGTATCACAAGTGCACGAACTTTTAGAATAATACAAATAAGGGCTTGAATAAAATAAAGCTGTCTCAAAATAAACACACAGCTAAAGTGAAGTAGACAGGGACTTCAGAAATGCGGACGTCGTGCAGTTATACCTCAAGTCTCCTCTGAATAGCTGAAATTCGAGAAAGTCTATAGTATGTCGCTAGGACCAACTCCGAAATCATCACAAGAAGTGCAGAGTGTAGTAGCAGTACAACCGACCCCATGTACTGGTAAGTGATAAGCCTAACCTCGACGAAGTAGTGACGATGCTAAGGCGGGTCACTTACATTACCTGTACGCAATATTAGTAACAACAACAATAATAGAGATAAATCAGGTAACTCATTTATAATAAATGAAGTCAATTCATCAGTCATAACCAATTATCATTTCTATCAATTTTGTTGCAGCGTGCAACCCGCTCTCATAATATATTCACATTCAATTATGTTGCAGCGTGCAACCCGCTCTCACAATATATTTATTTTCAATCCTCTTATATAATTATTTTTAATCAAGTATATATATTGACTTTTAAATAAGTCTATTGCGGCGTGCAATCCGATCCTCCAAATATTGACTTTTAATAAGTCTGTTGTGGCATGCAACTCGATCCTCCACTATGGACTTTTTTTAATAAGTCTGTTGCGGCGTGCAACCCGATCTTCCAATATATCCATTTCAATCAATTCTGTTGCGGCGTGCAACCCGATCCTCCAATATATCCATTTACCAATTCTTATAGAAGAAATTTCCCCAATAAATGCAACAATTAATATAAAATTATAAGATAACAAGCATACAATAATTATAATTTAATTATGATACGAACAATGACAAATAGCAAATTATTATGGAAATCAGGGAGAAAATAGGCAGTTTAGTATTTAATATACTAAATGTCAAATAATAATTAAGACACATAATTCAAATAGCATGTAACAATTAATGCATGAATTCAAGAATTAATATTTGACAAAGAATAGGAGAGAAACAATTATTATAATAATTAATTTATGATTTAAAATAATTTATGATTTTTCAAGTAAGCAGGAAAATAATTAATTTGACGGCGTATAGACACTCGTCACCTCGCCTATACGTCGTTCACATGCATTTTACATAACAAATAATTTAAGGATTCTATTCCCTGAAGTCAAGGCTAACCACGACACTTACCTCGCTTTGCAAATTCCAATCAATTACTCGACCACATCTTTTTCTTTTAAATTTGTCTCCAAAAGCTTCAAATCTATTCACAAACAATTCGATATACTCAATACGAATCATATGAATTAATTCCATATGAATTTATTAATTTTTCGAATAAAAATTCGAAATTCATTTAAATATTCGACAGTGGGACCTACGTCTCAAATCCCAAAAACACTAGCGAAATACAAACACCCGCTCCGCTACGAGTTCAACCATACAAATATTATCCAATTCCGATGTCAAGTGGACCTTCAAATCTAAATTTTTCTTTTTTGAAAAGTTTTACAAAAATTCCAATTTTTTGCATTTAAATCCGAAATAAATGATGAATATAGACATGGATTCGTGAAATATAATCACTTTTGGTTATAGAACACTTACCCAGTTCGAAATCGTGAAAAACCTCTCAAAACTTCGCCTTAACCGTGCTCAAAATGACCAAAATGAGTAAAAATGTCGGACTCTTTGATATATACATTGCCCAGGTATTTCCGCACCTGCGGTGCCTGGGCTCGCACATGCGATCTCGCATCTGCGAGAAAAATCTTGCATCTGCGAAGTGGGGCTGTCAGGCGAGGCCTCGCATCTACGGAGGACAAATGCGCCCCTGCGCTGCCTTCCGCTTCTGCGATTGTCAAGTCCGCTTCTGCGGACGCGCTGGTGCGTGCAAGTTTCCACACCTGCGGACCTTTGTCCAGGCTCCTTCTGAGATGGTAGTCTCGCTTTTGCGAGCTCGCACCCGCGGTCAAAAATCCGCAGGTGCGATTACAAGAGAAGGCAAAATTTCAGATTTTGCTTAAGTCCAATTCTTGTTCCGATTTCGATTCGAGTCATACTCGGGGTACTTGGGACCCCGTCCGAATATACCAACAAGTCCCGTAACATAATACGGACTTACTCGGGGTCAAACATCACGTCAAACAATGCTGAAATTATAATTCACACCCCGATTCGAACTTTGAGTTTTAAACTTTTTCATTTGCAAATCTCGTGCCAAAACATATGAAATGACTTCAAATTTGGCACACAAGTCCTAAATGACATAATGGAGCTATTCAAATTTCCAGAATCAGATTCCAGGTCCGATATCGAAAAGTCAACCCCGTGGTCAAACGTGGAAATCTTTAGCCTTTAAATTACTAGTTTCCGTTAAATTGTCATAACTTGAGCTAGGGATCTCTAAATTATATTTCATGCATACGCCCAAGTCCCAAATCACGATACGGACCTACCGGAACTGTCAAAGTATTGATCCGGGTTCGTTTGCTCAAAATGTTGACCAAAGTCAATTCAATTGAGTTTTAAGATGCTATTTCACATTTTAATCTATTTTTCATAAAAATATTTTCGAAAATTCTTACGGATTGCACACGCAAGTCGAGGAATGATAATTAATGCTTTTCGAGGTCTTAGAACACAAAAATACTTATTAAATTAAAAATAACATTTTGGGTCATCACAAATTGTGTTTTTTATTTTAAGTTTGATTAATTGATATTTGTTTGATCTAATATTATATGTTTTCATTCATACGCCTCATCTGACAAGCTGCAAATACCAGAAAGTTTCTGTCACGACCCAATTTCACTTGTAGGTCGTGATGGCGCCCAACACTACAGCTAGGCAAGCCAACTAATAAATTAAACATACATTGATAAAATTTAAAACCAAGAAAATATAAACACAAACTCTACCAATGTGTGTGCCAAGACCTGGTGTCATAAGTGAATGAGCATCTCGTAGATTATACAAAACTCAAAATACTGTCTGAAATGAAATAGACGGAATGTAAATATAAGAAGAGACATTGGTAGCTGCAGAACGACTCAGAAAGGCAGCTCACCACTATGCCTCGGAATGAGGTGGGTATGTGATGATAGGTCCTCCACTAGTACCTGTCTCAGGTCCTGCACAAAAAGTGCAGCAAGTGTAGTATGAGTACGTAAACAACGTGTACCCAGTAAGTATCAAGCCTAATCTCGAAGTGGTAGAGACGAGATGGCCGACTTTGACACTCACTGTGGGTCAATAATAACTGAAATAAAATTAGGATATTTAAATCAGCATAAATTACAGAATTTATAATAATTTATTTAATAAGCGAAAATAATCAAATTCCTTCAAATGTAATAATTCTCAATATATTAATTAAATTCCTTCAATTCAAATAATTTTCAATTTATCAATTGAATCTCTTTTACATGAGTAACAATTAATTCCTTAACAAGCAAGAATAATAATTCATTAAATTCCAAAGATTTTCCAATTTATTAATTAGTTTCATAAGCTGCAATAAATTATTAAAGTATCGTGTAATTATTATTATTAAGCACGATTTCTGCCAAGGACGTACGGCCCGATCCAGAGTGTCGTGTACACTGCCGAGGGACGTGCGGCGCGATCCATAGATGCATCTATCCTGCCGAGGCGTTCGGCCCGCTCCACAAGAAAGGAATACATTTTCTTATGTACCTCCGGAAGGAGAGTATGTTTATTATAAGATAAATTTAGGAGGAGAATAATTTCTTTTAATAATTAATTAATTTAAACAAAAATTAAGTATATGAGATTTCCATCCTGTAATATCTTTGTCTAACAATTCACAATATATTCATATATATCAATTAATATTAATTAATCAAAGAATACAATTTACACAAGTAAGGCATGCTTTGAGTCCTAAACTACCGGGACTTTAGCATTAATAATAGCTACGCACGAACTCTCGTCATCTCGTGCGTACGTAGCCCCCACAATTTAGCAACAATTGTTTAATCTTAATCACCTATGAGGTAATATTTCCCTCACAAGATTAGACAAGAGACTTACCTCGCCTTGCTCCAATTTAATCTACTATAAGGCCTTTTCCTCGATTATCCAACTCCGTCTGGCTCGAATCTAGCCAAAATAATTCGATACAATCACTAAATATTATAGGAATCAATTCTATAAGAAAATACTACATTTTAAAGAAAAGATCCCAAAATTAATTAAAACTTCGCTCGCGAGGCTCACATCTCAGAATCCGGCGAAAGTTATGAAATCTGACAACCCATTCAATTACGAGTCCAACCATACCAGTTTCACTCAAATCCGTCTCCGAATCGATACCGAAATCTCAAAATTTCGTTTCTATGAGATTTCTAAA
>AWOL01S0019336.1:0-24548 GCA_000715115.1 Nicotiana otophora | reverse complement strand
ATCTATCCGATATCTGATAGCCCTTGGGTAAGTCCGGTGCAGGTAGTACCAAAGAAAGGAGGTGTGACAATAATAAAAAATGAAGATAACGAACTCATACCTACCAGAACAGTCACAGGGTGGAGAGTCTGTATTGACTATAGACGACTTAATGAGGCTACAAGAAAAGATTATTTTCCTTTACCTTTTATTGACCAAATGCTTGAAAGAGTTGAAGGTCATGGTTTTTACTATTTTCTTGACGGATATTCTGAGTATAATCAGATACCAATTCCTCTAGAGGATCAGGATAAAACCACATTCACATGCCCCCAAGGTACGTATGCTTACCGAAAAATGCCATGTGGACTATGTAATGCTCCTACTACATTTCAGCGTTGCATGTCGGTAATTTTCTCATACATGACTTAAAAGTTTCTTGAAATCTTCATGGATGATTTTACACTTTTTGGTAAAATATTTGAAGATTGTCTCTATCATTTAACTTTGGTGCTTAAAAGATGCGAAGAGACAAATTTAGTTCTTAACTGGGAAAAATGTCACTTTATGGTAAGAGAGGGAATTGGTTTAGGACATAAAATCAATGCTAAAGGAATAAGAGTTGATAAGGCGAAAATTGATCTTATAGCAAGACTACCCCCTCCTACCACTGTTAAAGGTATTAGAAGTTTCTTAGGGCATGCGGATTTTTATAGAAGGTTCATAAAAGATTTATCAAAGATTTCAAAGCCTCTGACTAACCTATTGATGAAAGATGTGAACTTTGAATTTTCAAATGATTGCAGAAAAGCATTTGAGATTCTCAAGAAACAGTTGACTAATGCTCCAATAATCGTTTCTCCTGATTGGAGCGAACCATTTGAAATAATGTGTGATGCAAGTGATATAGCAGTTGGAGCAATATTAGGACAAAAGAGAGACAAGATTTTCAGACCTATTTACTATGCCAGTAGAACCCTCAATGAAGCTCAAAAGAATTATGCTACAACTGAGAAGGAGTTATTGGCAGTAGTATTTGCATTTGACAAATTCCGTTCCTATTTGATAGGAACGAAGGTTGCAATATTTACTGATCATGCTGCTTTAACATACCTCTTAGCAAAGAAAGATGCTAGACCCAGATTATTAAGATGGATACTTCTTTTGCAAGAATTTGATCTTAAAATAAAAGATAGGAGGGGTTCAGAAAATTAGGTGGCTGACCAATTATCACGTTTGGAAAATCCTCCAACTGAAACAACAAATATCAAGGAGGAATTTCCTGATGAGCATGTTTATACAATCGCAACAGTTACAAATCAGACACCTTGGTTTGCTGACATTGCCAACTACTTAATTGGAGGATGGATCCCAAAAGATCTATCTTATGAACAAAGAAAAAATCTCAAAAAAGAAATAAGATATTATTTTTGAGAAGATCCTTACTTGTTTAAAATTTGAGCAGATAGTATGATCAGGAGATGTGTACCACAAATAGAGATGAATAATATCCTAAGATATTGTCACGATGAAGCTGTAGGAGGACACTATGGAGGAAGACGAACAGCCGCAAAAGTGCTCGAAGCTGGTTTTTTTGGCCGACTTTATTCAGAGATGCAAAAAATTATGTCGCCACTTGCGACAAATGCCAGAGAAGCGGTAACATTTCAAAAAAGGATTAGATGCCTCTTAACTCTATCCTTGTTTGTGAACTATTTAATGTTTGGGGCATTGATTTTATGGGTCATTTTCCTCTTTCAAACGGTTGTGAATATATTTTAGTTGCTGTTGATTATGTTTCAAAATGGGTAGAAGCAATGGCCACTAGAAAAAATGATGCTCATATTGTTTCTTTTCTCAAGAAAAATATATTTTCTAGATTTGGAACTCCACGAGTTATCATAAGTGATCAGGGAACTCATTTTGTAAATAAATAATTCGCTAGTTTGTTGTCAAGATATGGAGTAACTCATAAAACAGGAACTCCATATCATGCTCAAACAAGTGGCCAAGTTGAAGTATCCAATAGAGAATTAAAAAGAATTTTAGAAAAAACTGTTAGTTATTCTCGAAAATATTGGTCTTTAAAGTTAGATGATGCTTTATGGGCGTATAGAACTGCTTTCAAAACTCCCATAAGTACATCTCCTTATAGACTAGTTTTTGAAAAAGTTTGTCATTTACCTGTGGAACTTGAACATAAAGCATATTGGGCTATAAAACTGTTAAATCTAAATTTGCCAAATACAGGTAAAAATTATGTGTTGCAGCTTGATGAATTGGAGGAGTTCAGACTTGAAGCATATGAAAATGCTAAATTGTATAAAGAAAAGATAAAAAAAGGGCATGATAACTTCATTCGCCATAATGAGTTTACAGTTGGAGACCAAGTTCTTTTGTATAATAGCCGATTGAGATTATTCCCGGAAAAATTCAAGTCACGTTGGTCAGGACCGTACATTGTAACAGAAGTGACCCCCTATGGTGCCATTGAAATACAACACACAGATGGGGGAGACAAGTTCAAAGTAAACGGTCATCGTTTGAAGCCTTATATCAGCAGATTCTTCGACAAACAGGCTTCAACAATCCTTTTTGCCTAATTTTATAAATAAGTCGAGCTGATGAGGTTAAACTCAGAACTTATTTCTTTCCCTCTCTTTAATCTTTTAAGTAATTATTAGTAGTAACATATAATATTTTTATTTTAGTAAATATATATAATAACGTTAGTTTGTTTTTCTCTAAAAAAAAAAATAATAATAATTGTATATTTTATATTATATATATGTGTGTATATAGTATGTATTAATAAATGTTGTCATGACAGAGAAAAAGTTTCTTAGCCACAAATCTTGCTTTTGTTATAACAAACAAATCCCGTGACACGAGGGAAAAGGAAATGAGGCTAGAATCGGAAAGAAAATAGGGAAGCTCCTTTATCTCCTTTTACTTTTAGTTTGTTTATCACGAGGACATGACATTATTTAAGCTTGGGGGTAGACTAATATATTTTTTTCTGTTTAAAAAAAAAGGTAAAAAAAAAAGTATATGTTACAACTGAAAATTGTGTTTTTTTTTAAATTAAAAAAAGTAACTGAAAAAATAAAATTTGAATTGCCTTATTCCTAAGGCAACTTATTTCATACACGTCCATGGATTTCTTGTTCGGTTCTTTGCCATGGTCGTAATATTTTGAACCAAATATATTATTTTTTACTTTTAGTTGTTTTAATTTATTTTGGTAAATATGTTAGCTAAAGTTGATTTGACTTGAAAAGGATGAGATTTAGAAAAGATGAATTTGATTAAGTACCATCCATGGGTTTTAAGATTGCTTTTCTAAGCTCATACTTACTTATTGGTAATTGAAATCATAGTTTTCTTTGGTCCCAAGTGCATTATGCGGTTAGCTTATATTGTCTAGTTCTCTTGCTTACTTGGAAATCTAGAACTTTCCTTAAATATGGTTCAAGGCAAACTTCTAGGTAGATCTTTGAGTTGAGAAATGAAAGTAGGCATTCTTTGTTGAGCTAGAGCCTAAATTGACCTACCTTGATGATTTTTATCCCTAGTTAGCCCAATTGAGCTTAAATAAATATCTCTTATTTTGTTGGTCGCCAAGCTTCAACCCTTAGCCTGTTTGTTATTATGACTTATTATTTGCTCACCTAATTCCCTTTTGGGCTTAAGAGTTGATCTAAATATAAAAAGCTAGGCGTGAGGTGCAATTGTGCAAAGAACCGGTGAAAAGAAAAATTGTTTGAACTTGTCAATCTTTTGAGATGTTGCCATGAGAAGTAAAAAAGATAGTTGCTTCTAAAATTCCTCAAAAACAAATGTGAAAATGATAAAATAAAATAGAGGTTTATTGCTTAAATGAGAGGAAATGCAATTGTACTTAAACGATAAAATAAATATGTAGTGCCTACAGGGAATTTCAGTCATTATTATCTATATGTATCATACCCATCCCTAAGCCTACATTATAACCTTGCAAAAGTCCTACAAGATCTCAACTCAAAGATTCCTATATTAGTGGAGAACCACATAATAGTCAAACTTATGGCAATTTTTAGTAGCTTAAGGTACTTCTTTGTTGAGAGTGAGCGTATTTTTCTATTCATGCCCTTCTCTATTCTTATATCTAAATATTGTGTGATATATGGACATCTCTTTTCATTTGGTGAGACACACTTGAGATTAGAAAATATTGTGATTTCAGTTCTCAATAGATGAACATGAGCATGGTTAAAAGTTATTTGAACTCGTGGATTTGTCTTAGTTAATTCTTCTTTGTCAAAACTTCTCATGATTTCACTTAAAAGTGTTTAGTTACTATGTTCATTTGAGTTTATGCCCGAGGACAAGTAAATATTTAAGTGTGAGAGAATTTGATAGAAGCAAATATTATGCATAAAATAAGTAATTTTAATACTAATATATATATATATATATATATTTATGTGTAGGAATACCAAATAATCAACAAGTTGACAATTAAGGAGACATGTGGGCGAAAGAGATTCAGTTACTGCATTTTACAAAACAAGATCCAAGACAAATAAATAAAATATATAAAAAATAATAATAATAAAACAGAAGAGAAAGCTGAAAACCAAAAAAAAGAAGCCATTGTACATGTAGTCTATTATCATGTATATAAAAAAGCAAGTGGACATTTTCTAAGGAGCTCTTT
Source organism: Nicotiana otophora (assembly GCA_000715115.1). Taxonomy (NCBI): domain Eukaryota; kingdom Viridiplantae; phylum Streptophyta; class Magnoliopsida; order Solanales; family Solanaceae; genus Nicotiana; species Nicotiana otophora. The sequence goes on along the minus strand of AWOL01S0019336.1, from coordinate 19,870 downwards.
GATTGGCAAAGTTACAATGGATTTCACGAGCTCACAATTTTAAATAATTGGAGTGGAAACTTGCCAAATTGGACACAGAAGTTTCGTAACAAATTTTAAACAATGGTCAAGTTGCCAACTTAATAAAATATGAGGTGAGAAGATTCAATGTACGTGACCTGACGAAACATCTATAAATAGCGCCACATTTAGCATCACCTCCAGAACAAAACAATCTCTGTGGGAGCTTGGCATAAAACATTCTTTGAGAGCTTTTTCTTTTCCTTTCTTCTTTTAGCCATTACTCTAGCTTCATTTCTAGTTCCGAATAAATTATAATGTTGGCAATTACTCTAGTTCCTGTTTTTAATTAAATAAGGAAAATTATTCTCTTGAACATTTCTTTCTATTTTCTTATTTAATGGGCAAGAATATTTCCGTTGTCAGTACTAACTCCATTATGGAGTAACTTTTCTTGTGTTGGGAGAATGACGGATCTTAATATTTCTATATAATAATAGATATTATTCCTCAATTTCACATGTTTGAGCTGAAGCTTTTCATTTAAATTTTATTTGCTTTATAGTTAGGTGTTATTTAATTTGTTAACATCTATCTATTTCTTACTACATATTAACTTCTTACTAATTTTGTAATCAAAAGAGGCGGAAGAAGTAATATAGTTAATTTTGGTATTGATAGATATTAACTTTTAGTGACATCTAGCTCTTATATGTTAAAATTGATTCTACACTTATTTGTAATCGAAAGAGGCGAATATTGTAGTAATCAGTTATAACAAGTGGTGTTAACTGAAAGGGACTTACTAAAAAAGAGCATGTTTTAGTTCAAGTATATATTTTTGGATCTTTAATATTACTATTTTTAACTATTAATTTGTACCGAGAGGAGTATAATTAATTGTTTAACTATAGTAATAATATATAAATATAATCGTGAGAGGCATTTATACATTTATGAAAAATAGAAATTGAAGATAAATATATTTACTATATAATAAAAATATAAAATAAAGTCAGAATCCCAACACCTTTTTATTATATTTGTGAAAAATAAAATATTTTTATTGCGCCATTCATGCATTTTAAATTAGTTAATTCACAACTCAACTCTTTCTGATTTTCTCAAATAGTAATTAAAGCAAGAAATGTCTGTAGAATAGATAAACCAATCTCTGTGGGTTTGACATCTTTCTATACTATTATTTGACAGAGTACCAGCAAGAATTTTACATACACTAGAAACTCGTCAAATATTTGGCGATGTTGCCGGGGATTGGCAGCATCTACTTCAGATTAATTGTTTTGTTATTAATTTGAGAACTTACTATTATTATTATTATTATTATTATTATTATTATTATTATATTATTAGTAGTAGTAGTAGTATTGTTATTCTTTTACTACTGTAACTATTGTCACTAATAATGTCTTTCTAGTTTTTTCTTATTAACAATATTACTACTTACTGTTTTTTTAATTGTTTTCTTTCATCTTTTTAATTTTTATTTTACATTACAGTATCATAATATTGTTTCTAGGATCAACTACCTCTTTTCAATTAAAACAAAAACTTTGTTTTAAGGATTTCAGGTAGTTTATGACCCACTCTTCTACAAAAGAGTTGACGTATTACGACCCAGAAATTGAAAAATCTCTTCGATTGCGCAGGAAAAAACAAACATCATCACTTCAAAGTATAACTTGTAAAGAAATGGAGAATGAAGAGCTTAACAATAACCAACTTCCACCACATCAAGTGGAAGAACAATTCGATGAGGTGGCTCTATGACGTGACAAAATACTCAGAGATTATGCAAGGCCAGATCATTTTGAAGGAGAATCAAGTGTGAGGAGACCACCAATTGCAGCAAACAATTTTGAAATTCGCACAGGCTTGATTCAAACCATTCAACAGTCATGTCAGTTTACTGGTAATGCGAGTGAAGATCCTCACACCCATCTAATTGATTTTCTTGAATTAGTAGAAACTTGCAGGTATAAAGGAATCACAACAGACGCAATCAGGTTGCGACTTTTTCCTTTTTCATCAAAAGATGAAGCTAAAATATGGTTGCGAAGTCTGCCAAGAGGTTCAATCACTACATGAGACCAAATAACTCAGAAATTTCTAAATAAATATTTTGTACCTGCAAAAACATTTAAAATGATGCAAGAAATCAATAATTTTGTGCAGACAGATACTGAATCTGTATATCAAGCATGGGAACGATTAAAAGCAATGCTAAGAAAATATCCACATCATGGTATCCAAGATCTTAACATCTTATATATTTTTTATCATGGTCTTAAACCCTCTGCTAGAAATGTTATTGATGCAGCATCAGGAGGATGCATAATGAGCAAAATCACTGCAGAAGCCATGCAATTGCTCAATGAAATTTCAGAAAATATTGTTCAATGGCCCTCTGACAGAATGATTGTTAAGAAAGTAGCAGGAGTCAATCAAGTTGAAGCTTGGAATTCATTAGCTCAATAAATTGCAACTCTGACACAAAAAGTTGAGGCTTTTCAGGTAAATACTCAATCATCATGTCAATATGAGAATTGTGACATTTGTGGAGGTAATCATCCCAATCATGAGTATCAAGCTTCAACGCAACATGAAGAACAAGTAAATGTTATTGGTTATAGAACCAGTTACTCATTCGGTAGTCCCATGGCACAAAAACATCCAGAATTTCAATGGAGTAACCCAAATGGTGCTGAAAATCCTCAAAGATTTTTCAATCAAAAGCAGCAGGGGCAGGGACCCCCTAGTTTTCAAAATCAAAATAGAGGGCAACAAGATTTTCAACAACAGCCCCAAAGAGCTCATCATCAAAGCCTTGAAGATATGATGTACAAATTCATTAAGGCTACTGACGAGAAGGTTAAAAGTCAAAATTCAGCCATCAAGGATTTGGCAATCCAGATGAGCCAATTAGCAACCCTCATGTCTAGACAAATAAAAGGTGATCTACCAAGTAACACCGAAAAGAATCCAAAGGAACACCTCAAAGACATCTCTCTGTGGTCAGGTAAAACTCTTGATAATCCATATACAGATAGATAAGGAAAGCCAAAAGAAATGGAACAGGTAAATGAAGGTGAGAATAAAAGAGATTCTGAATTTCTAAAAGATCAAAAAAGATAAAGGAAACAAGGTAAAAGAAAATGAATTGATGACAAACCCGCACTCTGTACCCCTCCCTTTTCCCTAAAAGTTAAAAAGAGAAAAACTTGACAAATAATTCTCAAAGTTTTTAGAAATTTTAAAGCAGTTGTACATTAACATACCTTTTACAGATGCTTTGAAGAAAATACCGGCATATGCTAAATTTCTTAAAGAAATTTTGTCAAGTAAAAGAAAATTGAAAGAAGTTTCAGTGGTTAAGCTTACAGAAAAATGTAGTGCTATACTTCAAAATAAGCTTCCACAAAAATTTGGTGATCCAGGCAGCTTTACAATTCCTTGTACTTTGGGAGGTGCTCATTTTGAAAAAGTATTATGTGATTCTGGTGCTTCAATAAATCTAATGCTTTTTTTAATTTTCAGGAAATTAGAACTTGGTGAAATGAAGTACACTGGTGTATCTCTACAATTGGCTGATCAAAGTACTAAAACACTGAAAGGAATACTAGAAAATGTTCTTGTTAGAGTTGATAAATTTATATTCCCAGTAGATTTTATAGTACTTAAAATGGAAGAAAATACTGAGGTACCATTGATTTTAGGCAGACCATTTCTTGCAACAGTAAGAGCAATAATTGATGTTCATCAAGGACAATTAATTTTGCCAGTTAATAAGGAAAAAGTAATTTTTGATATACAGAAAATAATGAAATATCCTGAGGATGAGTCATCATCATCTTTTTTTCAAATTTATTTGTTGAATGACCTTGCAGATGAATATAAAGATGATCAGTTGATTACTGATTCATTGGAAAGATGTTTGGCAAAATCAGGTACCACAACTGATGATGACATCACAATTAGAAAAGAAGCTGAAATGCTGGAAAAAGATTCAGAAAATGAGAAAGTCTCACCAGAAGAAGTTCAACCAAAATTTGAACGCAAAACTTTTCCTTCTCATTTGAAATATATTGTTTTTGAACCTGAATTATTTCGAGTAATTATTTCATCTTCTTTGACTGCAGAACAGGAAATAAAACTAATTAGAGTTTTAAGAGAACGCAAAAGAGCCTTAGGGTGGACTATAGCTGACATCAAGGGAATCGGTCCCACTATTTGCATGCATAGGTTCCTTATGGAGGATAATTACAAGCCAATAGTCCAACCCCAAAGGAGACTGAACCCAACAATGCAAGAATTCGTCAAGAAAAAAGTAGTGAAACTTCTAGCGACATGTATCATCTATCCGATATCTGATAGCCCTTGGGTAAGTCCGGTGCAGGTAGTACCAAAGAAAGGAGGTATGACAGTAATAAAAAATGAAGATAACGAACTCATACCTACCAGAACAGTCACAGGGTGGAGAGTCTATATTGACGATAGACAACTTAATGAGGCTACAAGAAAAGATCATTTTCCTTTACCTTTTATTGACCAAATGCTTGAAAGAGTTGCAGGTCATGGTTTTTACTATTTTCTTGACGGATATTCTGAGTATAATCAGATACCAATTTCTATAGAGGATCAGGATAAAACCACATTCACATGCCCCCAAGGTACGTATGCTTACCGAAAAATGCCATGTGGACTATGTAATGCTCCTACTACATTTCAACATTGCATGTCGGCAATTTTCTCAGACATGACTGAAAAGTTTCTTGAAATCTTCATGGATGATTTTACACTTTTTGGTAAAACATTTGAAGATTGTCTCAATCATTTAACTTTGGTTCTTAAAAGATGCGAAGAGACAAATTTAGTTCTTAACTGGGAAAAATGTCACTTTATGGTAATAGAGAAAATTGTTTTAGGACATAAAATCAATGCTAAAGGAATAAGAGTTGATAAGGCGAAAATTGATCTTATAGCAAGACTACCCCCTCCTACCACTGTTAAAGGTATTAGAAGTTTTTTAGGGCATGCGAGTTTTTATAGAAGGTTCATAAAAGATTTATCAAAGATTTCAAAGCCTTTGACTAACCTATTGATGAAAGATGTGAAGTTTGAATTTTCAAATGATTGAAGCAAATATCATGCATAAAATAAGTAATTTTAATACTAATATATATATATATATATTTTTATGTGTAGGAATACCAAATAATCAACAAGTTGACAATTAAGGAGACATGTGGGCGAAAGAGATTCAGTTTGTGCATTTTACAAAACAAGATCCAAGACAAATAAATAAAATATATAAAACATAATAATAATAAAACAGAAGAGAAAGCTGAAAACCAAAAGAAAAGAAGCCAGTGTACATGTAGTCTATTATCATGTATATAAAAAAGCAAGTGGACATTTTCTAATGAGCTCTTTGATTGGCAAAGTTACAATGGATTTCACGAGCTCACAATCTATATATATATATATATATAAAGGAGGGCCAAAGAGTGCTGACATGGCACCTCTTAGAGTTTAGGATTCTTATTTATCTTTTTAATTAATTTTTTGCTTTTCCCTTATTTCCCTGCTAAAAAATCAATTTACTCATTGTATGAAAAATAGAATTTAATGTGTACTAACCGTTAACATTGCAACCTTTCAGATTATTTATTTATGGAGTAAAATCATTCAAGTAAACATTCATATGCCCTACCGTTGCAATCTTTGAATTACTTATGACTTTATTTATGGAGAGAAAAGCACACAGATCCTCATGATTTCTAAGTCTTCCCTCTGTATATTCATGCACAGATCATAACATATTCATGTTTAGTGTCACAAATTCTCAGTGACATAGTTTCATTACATCGCCATTTGAAGGCTGCTTTCCGCATTCCGAACTCTCTCCATCACTGTTAATTTCTTTTCGATCTGTAAGTTATTTTTTCCTTCTAACATCTAAAATTTTTGTTCTTTTATGTGAAATAGCGAAATCATCTTTTCGTCAAATACTAACTGAATCTTTCTGCATGTTTCCTTCTCTATGTTGTTTACTCTGAAAATTATCTAATATTCGCATCACATCACCAGCAAGAAGGAAGGCAGATTATTAAGCTTTTAGTTTTTGCTTACGATAAGGAGGAAAAGAAACAAGAGGAGAAAGAAAATGGAATGAGATAAAAAAAAGAAGGAAAAAGAAAAAGGGAAAGAAGGGAAGAAACAAAGAATAAGAAAGAAAATGAGAAGTGAAAGAGATTGCAAATTTGGTTACCGAGGATATGGCTGAGATATGGCCGAGTTAGGTGTATTCGTATTTTTCAAACTTTTTACTTTCTTGAATTCGATAAAATAAACTATGATATCATGGTAATAAATAAGAAGCAAAAACTAAATTGTTTCAATTGATATATATTTTCATTCTCATCTGATGGACAAAGTGGATATTATAATAAGGATTCATAATTCTAATTTTCACAACTTTTCTCTCCTCTCTCCCCCTTTTTATATATGTATGGTTAAACTATATGTCATTCAACAACACATCAACAACATACTCAATGCGGTCTCATAAATGTGGTAATTCAAATAGATTATTTATTTTGTTATACTAATTATGGATATAAATTTTTTAATATTTTATTCTGAATTTTAATGTGAAATTTAAAATGTACTGCCCATTCTTGCCTAGCAAGCTTTTGATGAGACAATTGCGGAGCTAAATATGAGGAGTGTATTTGTTTGCTCGAGTTATTCTCCAGTCTAACGTATTGTTATATATTTGATAACAATTGAGTTCCTTTCAGGTTATTAGAAGTAGATTTTTCAATAAATTATCGTAGATGCCAATCGATCAAACCAACAAACTGAAAGGTGTAAAAGGAAAATGAAAAGAAGAGAACATATTCCCTTTAGGAAAAGATGGCTGCGCAAGAGAAATATCACCCGATGGAATGTAAGCTTGGGTGAGGATTATACTTAATATTCAACATTGATTTTATAAACGTAAACACATTCAATTAATTAGAAGAATGACTTTTAGGATTCTTAACTAGAATTAGATAAAGGAAAAAAATTTAACGATAATATTTCCTTTAGGGTAATTAACTTTTATGGAGGTTAGGGAGTATATGTCTCCGTCTTTTATGTATTTTTAACATACGATAGGAATCAAGTCCCAACTCTCATACAATGTGACGTCTCTAATAACAAAGAAAAGGCTTCGCTAATGGAGACAGGAAAAGTGTATTTCTTACAATTTGAGGTTATTTCAAATTTGGTGCTGATGACTGCAATTCGACACAAGTTATTGCTGGGTTCGACATACCATACGTGCCAATTTAAGTTTTCCACTAAAACTTCATGGTGTAAAAGAGATATATGAAGATTAGATAAATAGAGCAACACTTTATGTTGCATTGATGCTCATTCCTGTGACTTTGTCACGGCCTAAAAGAGGATGATTGAATTGGAAATATTTGAACTTGCTGCAAGAGGCTACTAAACGAAGGAAAAAAGGAGTTGATTAGTTGAAACATGCTTATTTATGGATAAGAAGTCTACCATTATAAATCTAAAAGGAAGGCATGTGAAAATTTTAGTTGATATATGACTTATTTTCATATGTAAGTTTCCTTATATATTCGTTTTAATTTTTTAGTTTCGGACTTGAATTATATTTTTTATCTTTTATTTGTGATATTATACATTTTAATCTCTTTTTAATCAATTTAATTTATAAGAAGATTATGTTTGACCGCGCGAAGCGCGGACAAATTAACTAGTTTTAAATAATTGGAGTGGAAACTTGTCAAATTGGACACAGAAGTTTCGTAACAAATTTTAAACAATGGTCAAGTTGCCAACTTAATAAAATATGAGGGGAGAAGATTCAATGTGCGTGACCTGACGAAACATCTATAAATAGCGCCACATTTAGCATCACCTCCAGAACAAAACAATCTCTGTGGGAGCTTGGCATAAAACATTCTTTGAGAGCTTCTTCTTTTCCTTTCTTCTTTTAACCATTACTCTAGCTTCATTTCTAGTTCCGAATAAATTATAATGTTGGAAATTACTCTAGTTCCTATTTTTAATTAAATAGGGGAAAGTATTCTCTTGAATATTTCTTTCTATTTTCTTATTTAATGGGCAAGAATATTTCCGTTGTCAGTACTAACTCTATTATGGAGTAACTTTTCTTGTGTTGGGAGAATGACGGATCTTAATATTTCTATATAGTAATAGATATTATTCCTCAATTTCACATGCTTGAGCTGAAGCTTTTCATTTAAATTTTATTTATTTTATAGTTAGGTGTTATTTAATTTGTTAACATCTATCTATTTCTTACTACATATTAACTTCTTACTAATTCTGCAATCGAAAGAGGCGGAAGAAGTAATATAGTTAATTTTGGTATTGATATATATTAACTTTTAGTGACATCTAGCTCTTATATGTTAAAATTGATTCTACACTTATTTGTAATCGAAAGAGGCGAATATTGTAGTAAAAAGTTATAACAAGTGGGTTAACTGAAAGGGACTTACTAAAAAAAGAGCATGTTTTAGTTCAAGTATATATTTTTGGATCTTTAATATTACTATTTTTAACTATTAATTTGTATAACCGAGAGGAGTGCAATTAATTGTTCAACTATAGTAATAATATATAAATGTAATCATGAGAGGCATTTATACATTTATGAAAAATAGAAATTGAAGATAAATATATCTACTATATAATAAAAATATAAAGTGAAGTCAGAATCCCAATACCTTTTTATTATATTTGTGAAAAATAAAATATTTTTATTGCGCCATTCATGCATTTTAAGTTAGTTAATTCACAACTCAACTCTTTCTGATTTTCTCAAATAGTAATTAAAACAAGAAACGTCTGTAGAATAGATAAACCAATCTCTGTGGGTTCGACATCTTTTTATACCATTATTTGACAGAGTACGAGCAAGAATTTTACATACACTAGAAACTTGTCAGTAGTCCCGATCCATTAAATAATAACATATATAAAGCAAATATGGCCTGATGCAGCGCGCAACTCGATCCCATAAATATCCTCACAATGGACGTATATGACTGAGTGTGAAATGTACATTTTTAAAGCAATTAATTCAACAGCAACACGACCCCATGGGTCCCAAAATATCGGCACGTAACCTAAACATGATCTTTAATAAGAGTCTCGTCTCAATTTCTCTAACGCGTGAGGAAATGTTCAGATAATAACATGATTCTTTAATTTTTCAACTCTACAGAATTTATTCAAGTCACAATTTCAATGATGCACGTCCACACGCTCGTCAACTATCGTGTGCGTCATTTTCAAATAATTTATATAACACTAATTCCGGGATTCATACCCTCAGAACCAAGTTTAGAAGTGTTACTTACCTCAAACCGTGAAATTCTTATTCCGCTAAGCCTTTGCCTCGTGAATTGGCCTCCAAACGCCTCGAATCTAGCCACGAAAAAATTGATTCAGTCAATAAAATTTATTGGAATTAATTCCATAAGAAAATGCTAATTTTCCATAAAAATCCGAATTTTAGCTCCAAAATCGCTCGTGGGACCCACATCTTAGAATCTGGCGAAACTCATAAAATCCGATAACCCATTCAATTACGAGTCTAACCATACCTGTTTCACTCAAATCCGACTCTGAATCGACACCGAAATCTCAAAAATTCATTCCTATGAGATTTCTAAACTTTTCCCAAATTTCAATCTTAAAACACTAATTAAATGGTGAATACAAATGATGGATTCGGGTAATCTAACCATAATTGAGTTAAGAATACTTACCCCGATGTTTTCTCTGAAAATCTCCCAAAAATCGCCTCTCCCCAAGCTCCAATTTGACAAAAATGGAAAATACAGTTATGTCCAGGCCCTCGGCCTTAGGTCCTCGGCCTTCAGTCTTCGGTCCTCGGCCTCCGGTTTTCTGCCTTCGGTCTTCTACCTTCGGTCCTCGACCTTTGGTCCTCAATTTTTCATGACCTCGGTTTTTCATGGCCTCGATATTTCCAGCAGCAGAAATTTCCAGCAGTTGTTTAAGTCCAAATTTTGATCCGTTAATCATCCGAAGCTTCCCGGACACAAACCATATATGAATTTCAATCATAACATACGCTACATACCTGCTCGCTAGACTCAAAACACTGAAAATAGGTCGTCTTGACCTAATATTGACCATGGTCAAACTCCCAAATTTCTTAACCTTACTAGTCTCTCAACCAATGATCCAAAAAGAAATACACCCAAGCCCCTCAGGACCTGTCAAATCATACCAACAAGTCCTATAACATCATACGGACTTAGTCGAAACATCAAATCATATCAAACAACGCTAAAACCATGAATCATACCCCAATTCAAGCTTAAGGAACTTAAGAATTTCGAACTTCTACATTCGATGCCAAAACCTATCAAATCAATTCCGATTAACCTCAAATTATGCACACAAGTCATAAATAACATAACGAAGCTATAAAAATTTTCAGAACTGGATTCCGACCCCGATATAAAAAAATCAACCCCCCGGTCAAACTTCCTATAAATTTGATTTTTTGCCATTTCAAGCCTAATTCTACTATGGACCTCCAAATAATTTTCCGGACACGCTTCTAAGTCCAAATTTACCATACGGAGCATTTGAAATTATCAGAATTCGAATCCAAGGTCGTTTATATATAAGTCAATATCTGGTCAACTATTTCAACTTAAGCTTCCAACATGAAATTTATTCTTCCAAGCTAACTCCGAAATACCTTAAAACCAAAACCGACAATTCACACAAGTCATAATACCTCATAGGAAGTTATTCAAGACTTCAAATAGTTTAAAGGAGCGTAAATACTCAAAACGAGCGGTCGGATCGTTTCAGAACTCCATCCCTAATATTTATAAATAAGGCAAATCCATGCCTAGAGAACTCCATCCCTAATATAAATAAATTGTGCTCACTGTGGGGATGCAGACTCCGGAGGGCCTCCTTCAGCCCAAGCGCTATAATAAGCCAGATCCAGGCATAAATAAATAAATAAAATATGTTACGGCGTGCAACCCGATTCCATAAATATCACTCATAACCTCTAGTCTCTCGAGCTCTAAATGATATGAAAATCAACCCGACATGATGATATGATATATCAATGAATGACAACAGAGACTGAGATATGATATACAAATGATGGATGCGACTGAGTACACAATTACAATTTAAACAAATAATTCCATAGAAAAACGACCCATGTGGGTCCCAAAATATCGGCATGTAGCCTGAACATGATCTTCAATATGAGTCTCAGCTCAATTTTTCTAACACATGGAGGATATGTAGATGATGGCATTTATTTAATTATGCCACTCCATGGAATCAATTAAATCATAATTTCTACGGTGCACGCCCACACGCCCGTCACCTAGCGTGTGTGTCACCTCCAAACAATTGATATAACACAAAATTAAGGGATTCATACCCTCAGAACCAAGTTTAGAAATACTACTTACCTCAAACCATGTAATGCTTTATTCCAATATGCTCTTGCCTCACTAATTGGCCTCCGAACACCTCAAATCTAGTCAAAATTAATTTGATTCAGTCAACATAAATTATAGGATTTAATTCCATATGAAAATAATAATTTCCCAATAAAATCCGAAATTCCACTCAAAAATTGCCGGCGAGGCCCACTTCTCGAAATCCGACAAAAGTTACAAAATATGAACGCTCATTGAACCACAAGTTCAACCATATAAATTTTACCAAATTCCGACATCAACTCGACCCTCAAATACTCAATTAAAGTCTTTGAGATTTCTACCATTTTCAACCCAATCTTTACCCATTTGAACTCAATAATATTTCCACAAACCTTATTGGTACGTGTATGTATAAATAATATTCTCACACCCAAGAATCATACTCCCAATAATCCATCTTTATCCAAACTCGAAATTGAAGATTAGAGTTAGAACCTTACCTCTTGGGTGAAGATCTTGTGATATATCTTGTTGGATTTCAAAGCTTGAACAAGATCTTGATGAACAAAGCACTTGGGCTTCTTCCTCTATCTAGAACACTCTCACTTCTCTCTAAAATATCAGATTTTTGCCTTCAAAATTGTAACGACCCGACTTGTTGTTTTAAGGATTAACGTCTTGTTCAACGGCTTAAGGTAATGAGAAACTTTGTGATGTGTATTATGACTTGCGTGTGTGGTCGAGTTTGGTTTTCGGATGATTCAGGATTAAATTGAAAGAACAATTGTAATATATTTTAAGCTTAAAATGAAAAGAGTTGACTGAAGTTTGACTTTTGAGGAAACAACTCCGGAATAGAATTTTGATAATGTCAATATCTTCGTATAGTGATTTCGGACTTCGGCGTGTGTCCGAATTTGGATTTGGAAGTCTGTAGGACAATTCGACGTATTTTGGCAAAAGTTGGAAAATAGAAGATTTTTGGAGAGTTCGATCGAAGGTTGAATTTTTGATAAGGAGGTCGGATTTCGATTCCGGAAATTGAAACAGTTTTGTTATGCCATTTATGACTTATGTGCAAAATTTGAGGTCAATCGGACTTGATTCGATAGGTTTCGGCATCGGATGTAGAAGTTGGAATTTCTTAGTTTCATTAAGCTTGAATTGGGGCATGATTCGTGGTTTTAGCGTTGTTTGATGTGATTTGAGGCTTCGACTAAGTCCGTAATACGTTTTGAGACTTGTTGGTATGTTCGGATGGGGTCCCGAGTGACTCGGTTGAGTTTCGGGGTAGTTTCAGACCATTTCTAGGCCATTTTTAGTTGCCGGTTTTTGGCCACAGAGGTATGCATCACGATCGCGGACAAACGGTCGCGATCGCGAAGAGCAATTTTGCTGCTTGGACACTGTGAATCGCGATCGCGGAAGCCTTTTCGCGATCACATAGGGGAAACTCCTGCTGCATTGACCCGACTTTGGAAGCTCATATCTCGCTATATATAAAGAATTTGGAGATGATCCATAAATAAAAGTTGTAGCCCTTTGTGTCTAGCTTTTAGAAAGGTAAACCATTTGTCATTTGGAGTTGTGTACAATAGTTATGGTAGATACACTATAGGTTGTCTGGGAAGAGTTTGGAAATATCTGTTGCATAGAGGTGATTTTGTAAGCTTATATCTCGAAATCTATACGGAATTAGGAGATGAGAAACAAATGAAAGGTATAGCTCTTGGAGTTTAGTTTTGAGAAAGTTAAACCATTCATCATTTGGAGTTTTGTACAAAACGTTATGACCATTAAACTAGAGGTTGTTCGTAAGATCTAGGGACTTGTGCTTCGCGATCGCGAAGCATTTTCCGCGATCGCGAAGAGTAAATACATGGGCAGTAGCTATATTTCGAGATTTCAGCCATTTTTAACATATCTGCAGCTATGGAGCTCAGATTGAAGCGTTTTTTGACGAGATTTTCACCCTATGGATTGGGGTAAATATTTTATATCCTAAAGTGATTATACTTCATGATTCTATGGTTATATTCATCATTTATTTCAGATTTAAATGGAAGAAATCAAGATTTTTGCAAAATCTTTCAAAAACGAAAATTTAAGATTTTGAGGTCGAGTTGTTATCGGAATTTTATAAAATTGGTATGGTTGAACTCATATCGGAATGGGTGTTCGGATTTGGTAAACTTTACGTCGGGTTCCGAGAGGCGGGCCCCACGTTGACTTTGGTTGACTTTTAGAATAAAATTTTAAGTCGACGTTTTATTATCCGGAATTATTTTCGATGAATTTTAATGAAGTTATAATTAATTTGGATAGATTTGATTGTCTGGAAGTCAATTCGAGCAAGAAGGCGATTTTGTAATATCGGCATAACTTTAAAAAAGGTAAGTATGTTGCCTAACCTTGAGTGGAGGAATTACCCCTTAGGCATTGAGTCTTATGTGAAAATTGTGTAATTGAAACCATGTACGCGAGGTGACGAGTACGTACTTGGTTTATATGTGCATATTATATCGGTTGAAATGTGTAGACGCCCTTAAGTATTAAATTGGAAAATTGTTGTAACTTATTAAATCCTTATTTGTCATGCCTAATTCCTTGTTTGTCGAGATTGTTTTTATATGATAATTTGGTGTGATTGCCACTTGACTTTTATGTGAACTCTGTGTTTGTTTGAGTTGCCATTTTTATGAAAAACACTTTCATTATTGATTTTACCTACAGATAATTTAAATAGAAAATTTAGCCAATAAGATGAATAGATCTATTTATCTCTTGAAGTTGTGATTTAAAAGAGGTATTGTTCCTTGATGAATTAATTTTCAGTTCGCATTGTTGCAAATTTGGTATTGAATTATAAAGACCGTGAATCATATTGAGGCAAAGTGCCAAATTGTGAAATATTATTTGGTTGAATTATTCACTCCCGAACATTTTGTTAAGATGTTGTACACATTATGATCGAGTCGCGCTCTCCTTATTGTGGAAAAATAATGTATTGTTGATTTCTGTAGAAAGTTGTAATATTTGAGCACTTGATGTGCAATTTGTGATATGTTGTAATATTTGAACACTTGATGTGCAATTTGTGATATTTTGTAATATTTGAGCACTTAATGTGCAATTTGTGATAAGTTGTAATATTTAAGCACTTGAGGTGCAAGTTGTATTATGCTGTGATATTTGGGCACTTGAGGTGCGATTTGTGAAATATTGTGATATTGATACGCATGCGGTGATATAAGGTCAGGGTGTTGAAACGCATGCAGTGAGATAAGGGTGGCTTGAAACGCCTGGCTAGTAGGGAAACTACTAGAAGTCATGCAGTGTGATAAAGGTGGGTAAAACGCGGGATACTATTTCGGAAAAAAATAATTTATTTAAAAGCTAAATGTGAAGGCTCCCGCGGTGATATAAGAAAATGAGATATTGTGAATTTATTTATAATTTGGGACTGCGAGGCGGTGCCTTGGGAGCGCCCTATTGATATTTCTTTATTTATGTTCTTGTCTTAGGTGATTTTATTTTATTTAATATGTAAATTCTTTTCTTCTTCCGTGATGTACTAGTTGACTTTATTATTATGTATTTTGTGCTCCTAGTTGTATTGTGTTGGCTTTGGCTTTTTAGCACGAGACTCTGAAAAAGTATATTTCTGATTTTTCTTACTGATTTTCGATGATTGAGTTAATTTAAATAAAAAAAATTATTATTATGTTTTAAATTAAATAGTTTTACATCTAAATCAGTAGTTTATCCGATACTTTAATTTAAGTGCAATATTATTTTCTTCACCCAAATAATTTCTAAAATAAATCCATTTCTTTGTTGATTTCTTACTTGATTTAAAAATTATAAAATCACTTTAGTGGAAATAAATTGATCATGTGTATCTTATATACATTGATATTATTGGCACGTGAGTTGTCTGTGCAGTTGTGATAGAAATATGGGCACGAGGTTCTGTAAAAATATGGAAGTGGGCTGAGACCCGTATATTTATGATTTTGAAATGAGGTGTCATAAGGTGACTTTTATTTGAAAGAATTATATTCAAAATATTATTTCAAAGAATTATATACGGAAGGTATTTATTCGAAAGAATTATATATGAAAGATTTATATTTGAAGGACATGTTTGTTTGGTTGTACTTGTGTTCCTTATTTGTTCGAGTAATAATTATGGTGTTCTTGTTGCCTTGTTGTTTATATCACTGGTTGATTTTGTTGTTATTATTGCTAGTTATTTTCCAGTACTATTGTATACTGCTATATTGCACAGGTTATTTGACTAGTGAGTGTCTTGACTGTACTTCGTCACTACTCCACCGAGGTTAGTCTTGATACTTACTGGGTACCGACCATGTTGTACTCATACTACACTTCTGTACATTTTTATGCAGAGCCAGGTATTGGAGATATCGAACTCGGGCAGAGTTAGTGTGTTGATCGCAAGGATTCAAGGTAGAGTTGCTTGATCGTCGCAGTCCCTTGGAGTCTTTTCATTTTATTGTACTGTTAATTATTATTCGAACAATATTGTATATTCGATCCTTGAGATCATTTCATAAATCCAGTTAGAGGTCGTGACTCAGTATTACCATTCTTGGGAGGTTGTTATATTTGTAATTATTTTTGCTGTTGATTTATTACAAAAATGGCTTGAATTGTTATTATAATCGGCTTACCTAATCTTAGAGACTAAGTGTCATCACGATGCCTGTGGCGGGATTTTGGGCCATGACAAAAATGAGCCCCAAAGGCTAGTTATCAAAATAGCGTCGGGTTATAAAAATCAGAAAAATGAAGCTCCGAGACAGGATCTGCGGTCGCATATGCAACAGCATAATGCATCTACGGCCCGTGAAATGGCCGCGAAAATGGATCCTCGGAACTAGGCGTCTTCTGCCCAGGTATGCGGTCACTATGCGGCACGCAGACCTGTTCTGCGGTCGCATAATGCATCGTAAAATAGTTCTGCGGTAGCATAATCGACCGTAGATTTGCACCCATACCTGCCCAGCTTCTGTCCATTCTGCGATATCAAAGTGGACCACAGAAACGCATCTTTCTGCCAAAAATTTTCCTTTAACTCCTCCGCGCACTGTTCAAGCCAAAAGGTCTGTATTGCAAAACCTTAATTAATCTACCTCGACACCACAAAACCTTAATTTCCTTACCAAAACTTTTTTTTTCGGGATCGTTACACATAAGTCAATATCCGGTCAACCTTTTTAACTTAAGTTCTAAACCTTAGAACTAAGTGTCCAAATCATTTCAAAGCATCACCGGATCCGAACCAATTACCCGGCAAGTCAAATAACAACCGTAAAATACAATTTGAATAATAAATGGATTGAGCAGTAAATGAGAAGACAAGATTGTAATATTCGAAACGACTGAATTGAATTAAGTATCAGACTACTAGTGCATTGATTGATTCAGCCAAGTCATCTAAAATTGACAGGTGCATATATGCGACAATGCAACTGAATAGCAGAAATTGAGGACATAAAGACAAACTAGACTTACTCAAACTTGTCTAACGTAGGAAATTGGGTACATAAAGACAAAGCAGAAAACTAGGTACCATTATAGTTTTTTAAAAGATGGTCAGCAAAAAGATTAAAAGTATTGTTTAAAAATATCTTTTAATAATTTTATTAAATATAATAAGGTTTTAAATAGCCAATTAAAAATATAATCTGCAGAAAAATTTGTATAAAAAGAATTTTAAAAAATTCAACATATCTCAGCAAACCTAAAAAATCTAACAGAAATTTAAATTTAAAAACGTAGATTTATCCTATAATTAAGTAACTTATTATCCTAAAAACGTTACTGCAATAACTGAAAGCAACAAAATTTCAACAATATCATTCACTTTTTCTTGGTAGGGATAAATGTTAGATTTTTCATTTTCACAGAAAAGAGTAAGAAGGATACGGATAAGCAAATTAAGGAGGTTTCTATAGAGATTGCTATCGTTAATCACATATCTTGAGTTCTAGGCTTGGAATAGAGTTGTCTGTGGTAAGAAGAGCTTTTTCAAAGTGAAACTTTCCGATGCAAATCTAAATTATTCAAACCTCAAAGCAAGTAGCGGATCACACCAAAGAAGAATAAGAAATCAAAAGAAAAAAAGAGGTCTTAGACTATTTTTGAACTATAAAGTGTAAATATTTTTTACACAAACATTGTACATGAGTTAAACTCATAGTTCGACGGCATTTCCTTTCTCTATGTCTTTACATACTTCCCCTATATTAACAGCACATACGCTAAAATTTGATCTAATAAACTCAAAGTTCAATGCAGCACAATCGTAATACACATTTAAAATTTGAGCAAAATATATAGGAATTCTATGAATATTTTCATTATACTGAGATCTCTAACATTCTTCAGGAATATAAAACTAGGATTCCTGAAAAAGTAAAAAAGTAAACGAATAATTAAGATACGAGGATTCAAAATATAATATACACACATGAAACAATATTGACCTAACTACGCATAATATAATATAATTTTTTGACGAAGATCGACACTCCTTAGACTAAGATAGCTCCACCACTGTTTTTAGAAGAAGATAGAAACCTAACACTAGTAGAAGGAACTTGTACAAGCTCTTGAGCTACGTCCATGAATTCAAGTACCCCTCCTTCTTTACTGTGATGATCCAAAATATCATCTTTAAATTTAATAATTAGTTCTGTATTCTAAGACCTCAAAAAGCTCTATTTATCATTACTCGACTTGCATGTGCAGTCCGTAAAAAAAAAATCCGGAAAGTGTTTAGGTGAAAAATGAATTAAAATGTGAATTAGAGCTTTAAAACTCAACTAAGTTGACTTTGGTCAACATTTTGAGCAAACGGACTCGGATCAGTGTTGTGATAATTTTAGTAGGTCCGTATTGTGATTTGGGAATTAGGCATATACCCGGAATCAAATTCCGAGGTCCCTAGCCAGAGATATGGAATTTTGATGAAAAATTAAAAGTTTAAGTTCAAATAGTGACCGGATGTCAAATTATGTACAAACGACCCCCGAATAGAATTTTGATGATTCCAACAGCTCCGTATGGTGATATTTGACTTAGGAGCATGATCGAAATTTTATTTGGAAGTCCGTAGTAGAATTAGGCATGAAATGCCGAAAGTTGAATTTTTGGGAAGTTTGACCGAGGGGTTGACTTTTTGATATCGGGGTCGAAATTCGATTCTGAAAATTTTTATAACTCAGTTATGTCATTTATAACTTGTGTGCAAAATTTGAGGTCAATCGGAATTGATTTGATATGTTTCGGCGCAAAATATAGAAGTTGGAAGAATTGAAATCTCATAATTCGATTCGATGCGCGATTCGTAATTTCGTCATTGTTTGGCATGGTTTGAAGCCTCAACTAAGTTCATATTGTATTTTGGGATATGTTGGTATATTTGGTTAAGGTCCCGAGGGCCTCGGGTGGATTTCGGAAGGTTAACGGAATGGATTTCGGACAAAAAGGAACTGCTGGAATTTTTCTGCTGCAGAAGCTGTTTTTGGACAGCAACCGGTGCAATCGTAGAGCTGACTTTGGAAGCTTATATCTAGCAATGCATAAGGGATCAGAAAATGTGCAAAACATGAAAGTTGTAGTCGTATGATTATAGGTTCCAGAAAGGTAAACTATGCATTATTTGGACATTTGTATAGAAAGTTATGACGGATTGAATGAAGGCTGGTAGAGCAGTTTTGCCAGAAATTTCGCCAGAAATTCTGATGCATACAGCCGACTTTGGGAGCTTATATCTCGCAATGCATAAGGAATCAGAATAATTGAAAAAACCGAAAGTTGTAGTCGGTGGATTCTAGTTTCCAGAAAGTTAAACCATTTATCATTTGGACATTTGTATAGAAAGTTATGACGGATTGAATGAAGGCTGGTAGAGCAGTTTTGCCAGAAATTTCGCCAGAAATTCTGATGCATACAGCCGACTTTGGGAGCTTATATCTCGCAATGCATAAGGAATCAGAATAATTGAAAAAACCGAAAGTTGTAGTCGGTGGATTCTAGTTTCCAGAAAGTTAAACCATTTATCATTTGGACATTTGTACATAAAGTTATGATCAATTGAAGTAAGACTGGTAGAGTTATTTCTGGTAGACTTTTAGTGACGAAAAATGGACTTTTAGTGACGGATTGGCAGAAACTTAAGGACCAAAAATGCTCATTTCATTCATTTCGTTTTGGATATTTAGAGCACGGTTCTTGGGCGATGTTTGGGTGATTTTCACAGGAAACATTGGGGTAAGTGTTCCTTATCCTATATTGATTATATTTCATGATTC
>AWOL01S0019335.1:17540-79129 GCA_000715115.1 Nicotiana otophora | reverse complement strand
GAAAGGAGGGGGTGGGGGCTAGATACCTCCTAGTGTTACGTCAATGAGGATTAGAGGCTCTTAAGCATTGTTACCTTTTTCCTTATTATAGGTATCTATATAGTGGGGTTGGGTCGGCTATGTATCCAGGGTCTTAGCATTTTTTTTTACTCCNTACTTTCTATCTTAATGCTGTAGGATACAGATATTTATAAGTTACATCAGCACTAGCTGACTAGTTATGTTAAAGAATTGATACATTAGCTTGTATTTTAAGGAGTGTTTGTATAACCATTAGGCATAGTATGTCCAAGGAATGCATCCTAGCAAGTACAATTGACTTGCTTTAGAAAGGAGGGGGTGGGGGCTAGATACCTCCTAGTGTTACGTCAATGAGGATTAGAGGCTCTTAGCATTGTTACCTTTTTCCTTATTATAGGTATCTATATAGTGTGGTTGGGTCGGCTATGCATCCAGGGTCTTAGCATTTTTTTTTACTCCAAATTATTGAGTATTAATGTGAAACAGCTCCATGTGGAGTGAAATGGATTTTGAGGATTCATAGCTGACCTCAACTAGCTTGAGATTGATTTTTGCTTATACAACAATAACTATGCCTCAATTCAACTATTTCTCAACTTTGATGGAATTAAGTGGTCAATGCCTGGGATCTCACAGGATTTTTAAGTTGGTGGTATAGGCAAGGGTTGGGCAAAGTGAGAGAGAGCTGGTGGCATACAACTCCAACTTGTATCTGGTGGGTGATTTGGAGAGACTCAAGATGTTTTGAAGGCAAACGAAAATCATCCACAAGAATAAATTATGTTGTATATTGTTATTTCACTTTCGTGTAAAAAGGAATATGCAAATGAGGCAGAAACTTTAATTCCTAGAATCCCTCTAAGATTAGAAGAGGGCTACACTTTTGGTTTTTTTCTCACTTGTACAGAAAATTCCAGCACTACCTTTGTGCTGTTATGAGTACCACTATTATCATTTCAAGAAAAAAATTTACTATGCCTTTATCACAAACAAATTAGGGTCGGGTATATGAATTCTCACTTCTCCATTTAAGCTCAGCTCATGTTATCATCATACCAAATAAAAATAAGGCAGAATAGCCTAGTAGACCCCTAAACTTGTTCCGGTTTGACATCCCGGTCCTTCTACATTGTTTTTATCCAAACTCTTTTACTTAATCAAAACCTATATTTTAAACCCCCCTGACCGTTGACCGATCATATGTGGCAACATTATGGCTGAGTTGGATAACAAGCGTGTAATTCACGCATACAACGAGCATGAACATAAATAATTGGCCTAAGAAATGATTGAACTAAGAAGAAAATAATAATAAAAATGAAAAAAAACAGTAAAATTTAAAGGAAAGAAACTAACCCCCCTTCCCGTTCTTCCCCAAAACCCATCTCCCATTTCTATTTCATTTTCTCTTTCTTCCCCTTCCCGTTCTCCCTCCCCTAATTTTCACCCAAAAACCATTTTGCCTTGAACATATTCTTATCCAACACACAAAAATCATTGTAATTTCCAGATAACACTTTTCTAAAGAGCAAAGGATGGGTTGTTCGATTTTAATGGAGAAGTGAATCTGCTTTTTTGAAAAAAAAAATCTGTTCAGTTTTTGTAGAAATGAAGTGTGTTGTTTGTCAATAATAAGAAACCAATGAAGAATGAAGATTGATCTCTAGATAATGGAGATGGTTGGGAAGTGAATTTATCTTTTTGGTTGTATCGGTGAAGGAATAAAGATGGAGGAGTGCGGAAGAGTTTTATTGTGGCTAGCTTGCGAAGGTTCATGGTGTTCTCCGGTGGCCGGAGGAATTTTCCGGCAATGGCAGTGGTGGAGTTGTTGGAGGTACGGAGAAGAGACGGTGGAGTAGGAAAACAAAATGAAGATAAAGTCAAAAAATAAAAGCAAAAGTCAAAAAGGGTTAGTTTTTATTTTTTGTAAAATAAAAAATGACATGGAATATTTTATCCCATGTGGATTCTGATATTGCGCGATTGTGAGACACACATCGTCACAAGGTTTCAAAATATAGATTTTGATCAAGTAGAAGGGGTTGGATGAAAGAAAGTGAAATAGAAGGCCCGGGATGTCAAACCGAAACAAGTACAAGTGTTTACTAGGCTATTCTGCCTAAATATAAGTGAGAACTAATTTAACTATATAAAAATAATAGTAACAATAATTTTAATAATAATAATTATTATTATATTAGAAGTTCTCTAACAAGACTAAATTGTACTCCCGCTAGTAGATATCACCTATATGAATTTTTTCTTCCATTGTGTCTTATCTTTAGCGAAGTCTGCATTGATCCCAAGAAATACTAGGCTTTACGAGACAACTTCGTTCCCATGAGATTTTAGGTCTACCTCGTCCGCGACCCCAACTTGTTTGAGAAGTGAGCTTAAATTGATGTTTACTTATATCCATAAAAAAAGGAACTAGCTTCAGATTGCTGTTTAGTTGTTTCAGTTCTTGTTCTATAAATAATTGTATACATAAATAGTTTTTCATCTTAAATATATACATAAGAAGAACAGCTGTGTTGTTTAAAAGAAGAAGACAGGACGGAGGTGGAACACATGACCAGAGTTTTATTCTGAACCTTCTCTACCAGTGTGCCGGGGTTGGTGTTTAGCCAATCTAAAAAGTGTATCAATCAATCAACTAATATTAGTTGGAGAATCAGTTTAAAAATTTATACTCATCTTTTCAATTAAATAGGATCATATAGATACATATATGGTAAATTATTAGGCGAAGCAGTCTTGCCACACTGTTCACTGCAATTTTGTTCCGCCCCTGCCTTGGTAGCTTTATTGCTTTAGTTTGTTAGGGAATTATATCTTATTTTGACATGCTTCCCATTGTTACTTGGTGCTTTTTGTATGAATTTCTTGCAGAAAATGTGGCCTTATACAACATGTTTCATGAATGCTATGCTATATGTAAGTGATAAAGGAATGAATTTTCCTTCTCTGCAGAGAATGCTAGAGTTATGGTCCTGGCAGCAACCAATCGCCCAACTGACCTTGATGAGGCAATACTTAGGCGCTTTTCTCAGTCATTTGAGATTGGGAAACCTTCCCTTAGTGATAGAACAAAGATATTTAAGGTAGTATTGAAGGGTGAGAGAATTGAAGATAACGTTGACTTTGATCGACTTGCTGGCTTGTGTGAGGGATACACTGGTTCAGACATTCTCGAGGCCTGCAAGCTAGCTGCCTTTATTCCTCTTAGGGAGTATTTGCAAGATGAGAAGAAAGGAAAGCAATCACAGGTGGCTATATACTTCCGCAAGTTGTTATTGTAATTGATTGTTATTATCTGCTTTTCCCGCAACAGCATACGTGGGGTTATGCATGCGCGTCATAGATCAAATATTTGTGCAATTGACTATGACTTCTAAATACACATGGTAACTGTGCATTTTAATGATTTGCTCCCCGATCTGGAAGTACAGGTGTACTGTGGCAACGGCCTCCTTGAGTGTGCCTGTCAAACTGACTTTTAATAATGTTATTTTGGCAGAAGATATGATATAATTCAGAGGTCGGAAAAGTTGTATTTCATCTTTTGGTTTACTTTACATTCTGATCATTGGAACTGCCAGAAAGAAGGGGAAAACTCTTCTCATATAGGCAATGCAGATGTCTGGAATCATACTGCCCAGTCATGTTTTATCTTAATGTGGTGGATATTAAATGGAGCCTATTCTTACATGTTAATCACTTTAGATATGGTGTTGCTTCAATGATGATTAGTTGTGACTAAGAGTCTTCGGGCAAGTCTACAATTTCACAGTTTCACTATATATTACAATCCTCATCTAAGCAAAGATTGATCTGTTGTTTATGTTACAGGCTCCAAGGCCATTGTCACAGTCTGATCTAGAGACAGCTTTGGCTCAATCAAAGAAGACCAAGATTACTGCTAGGAAACCTGCTGTAGTGAGCTTTCGGTTGGATGATTATGAGGTCTCACTTCCGATTTTGGATTATATCAAAATGTTCATTCGTCAAGTGTTGCGCGATAGATGCTGCAATGAGGCAGATTATTGTGGTTTATATACTTTTACGTTTTCGTTTAGTGACAAGATATTCTTTCATACTTGCAGGATTTAGACTAAAGCTGGCTCCAGCAGGAGGTAGTATGGTGTTCAAGTGATGACTATAGGCATCTATTGATGAGATCATTCCATAGGCCTTTTCCATTCGGAGAATCTCAATGCTCTAACCTGCTTAGGAATTTGGAAGATAGATAGGTCATTTAACTTCATTGCTTCAATGTTGTAAATACCATGAAAAAATAGAGGAATTACACCTTAGTACAAGCTCATTTAACTTCATTGTCTTTGGAAGGATCCAAATGATAGCTATTCCTGATAATTTGAATGATGGAAAAGAACTCAAGTGCAACTTAATTCCTTCTGATTTTATGACTCTTAATTTTGTTTTTTGGGTGTTGTGGGGGAGGGGGGTCCATTCACTGTCCTTGACATGGTACGCTGGGTTGATCAATTTCTTTCGGTCGACACAATTTCACTGTCCTTGAGATGGTGCTTACGGACACAATCTCAAGTATTATTCTATTTAAGGACTAAGTTCAGTTTACTGCATATACAACTTTTAAAAATAATAAATAAGCAACAAGGCGTTTAAATTTTATCTGCTTCTGAAATTGATCTATCAATAGGAAAGGGGCTCAAAATCCTCAACTTAAAGCATAAATCCAGGCCAACACCAGCAAAAAGAAAGATCAAAAGATTCTCAGAGACATAGACCGCGCCATCAAGAGCATGAGACGAGAAGCTGCCAACATCAAACTCTAATGGTGGTCCACCTCCAAGTGTAGCAAGGCCTACATAGAATGTTTAGTTTATAAATACCAAAATTATTGCGGAAACTTTCTTTGGCAAGACCAGGATAATACAGCAAATTGAATGGACTAGAATATGTGTGCATCAGCATACTAGTTGCAGCCAAGAAACAATAACCTTGAGAACATCCTTTGTCAGCTGATTGAACTCTTAATGTAATCAATCAGTCAATCAAGCATCCCTCGAATCTAAACAAGTTGAGAATTACCAAAGAAAATGGAGGGAGAAAAGTGACACAGTACAGTGACCTAGTATGAGGATATAATACCTTTGACAAAACCAAATGCTGCGGATGTCCCAGACTTGAGCTGAAAATTGTCCAAGTCTCTTCTTACAGCATAGCGAAAGGTTACACCAAACAAAGCACAACTAATAAAGGTTATTGAAAGAGGGAGTATTAGCTCCGAATAGCTGGTGATTCGACTTAAGGAAATGGGAAGCGCTGCAAGCGTGCCAACAACTGCAGAAATTGAAGCTGCTTTTATGGATTCTACTCTCTCCTCATCTCTATTTATTGTATCTCCGTCTGTTCCCCTGGAAGCATCTCTCCTAGCATTATCACTAACGCTGAGGGAGCGCTCAGCTTCTTCAATCATTGCTCTTGCTTCTGAAATATCTTTCTGGCATTCTGCAATCTTCAATTGCATCAAACAATCAGTATCTTAACTATAGCATGTAGCAACAATTGTTCTCGAAAAGCTTTAATGACTTCTTAGAGCATCTGCAAGACTATGAACTATGCTAACATTATTCTTAAGACGTTCGGAAACTTGAAACACACTCCCTACTTAAGGTGCTAAAACATGTCAATCAATCATTCAACTATGTGTCAATTTCAAACTAGTTGTGGTCAGCTATATAATTCCTTTCTAGCTCTCAATCTTATCCCATATGGGCATACAAGGTGCTAAAACAAGATTTCCGTAAATTGGACTGAGGTCGCTTGAGAGTCCCCTTTACCCAGTTTAACTTGGTAAGAGTTTGTTTGCAGTCCCTTATGATGATGCATTAGTTATTTCGCCCGCATAATCAAGTAAATCCATTGTGATCTCGAAAAACATAGAATTTATATCTACAGTCTATTCTAAAGCTTCCGAGTTAAAGTGCCAACCAATATTGTCAAATGCTCATTTGAGGCGCGCTTAAACCCTGAAGCTCAAAAGCTCAGTGTATGCGCTTCGCCTCACTTAGGCTACGCTTTTGTGTAGGCAAGGCACTGAGGTGTGCGCCTCATTGCCCATAAGTTCTATCTTGAATAGAGCGATACAAAATAATAAATATAATTGGCAAAAAGATATATTAATTGTTAAGGAAATCATTATGAATGAAATTCTTAATTTGTTCTTGCATTACATAATTTTTTTTATTTTTTCCTTCATTGCGCCTTTTTAAACTAAATCCCACACTTCAATTCCGCTTTACGCTTAAAGCCCCGATAGACCTGGAGCGCTTTTTAACGCTTTTCACCTTTGACAACACTGGTGCCAACTAAAGGACCACACTTCCTTATTTAAAGGCATGAATTCAGATCATTGCTCTTTATTTTCCTGTGATTTAGCAATTGCAGGTCAAGACGACTACAATGTAGTTAGGTACGAACAATCTATATGCATAATGACAAAAATCTAGGAACAAATAGTAATCCCTGTCAAAACAAAAAGAATATATAAAATAAAGTTCTGCCTTTCTCTCAATAAATCTATCTTTGACCAGACGATACGATATAATTGGACAACAGAGGCCTGCCTGTGCCTAAAAGCAATGATGCACTTGTTCCTTTGTACATAGAGTTAGCTAGTCAATTGCACACATGTTATTCAATCAAATTATTATGCAAGAATAGCTAGACCTAGTAAAGCATAAATTTAAGAGTGAGGAATAAGGGAGAAAAAGGATTTTAACATATGATACACTGACAATGACGAGATTTATGCAAGCACCAATGTATTGAAATTTATGGTTCTGAATTTGCCGCCGAACTGAAGAAGTATCAGACAGGTTGGAGTTCTTACCCTCTTGGGACTCCATGGACCAAGATCTGCTTTTATTATATGGTCAATACCGATCCTATGCTCGTCTTAGTTACTAATTTCATAATTAAATATATATATACATAATTAACGGATTTCCTAGTACAAATACAAGGTCTAAGAAAACTCCGTCTTCTATAGTAGTATTAGAATACAAAAGTTAAATTGAAAAGAAAAAAAAAACTGACCTCAGAAGTTCTAGTTTCAAGCTGAGTTATATAATCCTTCAACAATTTAACTTCCAATTCTTGTCTTTCAATATCCGCAAGTTCTTTCTTAGCCATTTCTACTCTTTGAGTTGCTTTCTCCAACCCATCAAGCAAAACCCGGTTTTCTTCTCTGTTCAGAAGTTCCTCTACTCTTTCGTCCACAATACCAGTCAGTGCATCCTTCAAACTCCCCGTTTCACCATTTCCTGAGCTATTATTATTAATATTATTACTATTGGTGCAATTTATAGTTAGAAATTTTACCCGTGAAAATGAAGCTGTGCCTGAGAATTTCAATGGAATAAATACTCTTTTGCTAAAGAGGATTTTTGGGTGTGGAAGTAATGAGGAAATTGAGGTGGCTACGGTGGCCTTCATAATGTATTCTCCGGCGGAAGTGGCCGTCGATAAAGAGCGTGGCACAGCTTTTTTTCCTTATCGTCTTGAAAACAATTGTTTGGTCTTTTCGCTAATGCATTGTTTGGATGTTTGTTAACTATTGTTTCATAATGTATCGTATTGTATTGTACTGTATCATTTGATAAATATAATATTTGGATAGATTGTGTCATTTACTGTTATTTTATGATATCATACACCAGTAATATGAAGAATAAACCTATAATATTATAAAAAAAAATTATGATACGGTATATAAAAAGGTAGGGTAAATGATAAAATAAAATTATTTAATAATAATGAAAGGCGAGATTGAGAAAAAAATACAAGGTAACGACGCGACCACACCAAATAGGCCGTTATATAAAGTGACACACTTCGTCGTTACGTAACGACAGATTTAACGATACGACATAATTAAATTTAAGTAACAATCAAAACAAATATCGTATTTAAAGTAACAATACGATACAATACAATAGATAACAACTATCCAAACAAGCTGTAAGGCAAATATACTAATTTTTTGGGGAATTAGTTAAATGGTAAATAGAATTCTATATATCTAATTGGATTTAAAAACTTTAGTTAGGGATCTTATGGGTCCCATTAACTTATAAAGAAGAAGCACATATTGAAGTTAATAATAAAAAACTAGAAAAGTAATTTTGTAAAATCCAAAGTAAAATTTTTCAACTGGCTATTGAAGTGTACCTTATTTAATAATAAAAAAATAGAAATGTAATTTTGTAATATCCAAAGTAAATTTTTTCCTTTGGCTATTGCATGTTTATTTTCTATTACAAAACTAATGGAGAAGAGTAAAAACAATTGTCTAATGACAACTAATAAAGAACTGAACAAGCAATAATTTTATAACTTGATTTTAACCAAGGCCAAAAACGGCATCACAAGTAATGATTTCATACATAATTAGCCATTATATGTTAGTTGCTTCTTCTTTTCCATTTTCACTTTGCGGCCATCTTTTAGCATATTTCTAAAAGAATCTTTTTTAGTGATCTTTACTCTCTTGAGTTTGATTGTTAAGTTCAACAATTTGATTGTAGTGATTTCAGTTCCCTAACATCTTTTAGTGTGCAGAAGCAAGTGTGTGAACCAATTCTCCATATTGTTCCAGCAAGTGTCAAGCAAAATCTTCAAAACTTGCTAAATATAAATATATATACTTGCATATTCATACTTGAAACTTAAGAGTGATTCATAATTGACAATTTGAGTGAATGTACATTTGATTTATATATTTTATTTTTTGGTTTCAATAGGTAAAATAGGAAAGATGAAAATACTTCTAACTTTTTGAAATCTGATATAATGGATCACCTAAGTGATCTCCGGTTAATCGCTTATTTCTTATTATCATGATCATTTTTTATAAAGTGTGAGATTCTGGTGGAATCATCACTCGTCTATGTATTATCTAGAAATCACTCATGTATTATTTATGACCGTCTAAGTGATATGCGGTTGATCTCTTATTAGTTATTACCAAGATCAATTTTTTATAAAGTGGGAAAACCTGGTGAAATCATACATCGCATATGTATTATCTATAAATCACTTATATATTCTTTGTGACTACCTCCTGGTTGATTGCTTTTTAGTTACTACCATGATCATTTTTTATAAAGGTGGAGATGCTGGTGAAATCATAAATTGCCTATGGTGTTACTTAGAAATTGCTCACGTATTATTTATGATCGCCTAAGTAATCTCGAGTTGATTGATTATTAGTTATTAGTAAAATTATTTTTTCATGAAATGAGAGATATTGGTGAAACCATAGATCGCCTATGTGTTATCTAGAAATCGCCCATGTTTTACTAATGATTGCCTAAGTTATCTCCCGTTGATCGTATATTAGTTATTACCAAGATTGATTTTATAAAGTGGGATATCTTGGTAAAATCATAGATCGCCTATGGTGTTACCTAAAAATCGCCTATGTAATATTTATGATCACCTAATTGATTGATTATTAGTTATTATAAGAACCATATTTTTATAAAGTAGGAGATATTGGTGAAATTGTAGATCGTCTATGTACTATCTAGAAATCACACATGTATTATTTACTCTCGCCTCAGAGATCTCCGGTTGATCGCGTGTTAGTTTTACAATGACCATTTTTTATAAAATAGGAGATCTTGGTGAACTTATAAATCGCCTATGTATTATCTTTAAATTGTTCCATGAACTATTTATGATCGCCTAAATGTTCTCCAATTGATCACTTATTAGTTATTATAGGATTATTTTTTATAAAGTGTGAGATCCTCATGAAATCATGATCCCATGAATCATGCAATGTCGCCACTGAAAGTCAAATAGTCGCCACTAAAGCTCAACATAGTCTCCAATTGACCAAGCATGCGGACCTTTTGGAAGCGACTATTTGATTTTCAGTGGCGACGTTAGTCGCCACAAATAGAATTTGTCCTTTTAAAAGGCAACTCTCTTCGCCACAATAGTCTTAACTTTATGAGTACTTTAATTGCCATAAATACTATCCTTTTTGAGATAAATTACCTTATTTTATTTTAGTACAAGTCATATTTTATTTGCTTTAGTTTTTCATTTCATCAAAAATCAAATTCAATCAAAAATTTTCTTTGAGTTCCTCGAAAAGATTATTCTTGCGCACCCATATATTTAATATAAGATGTTTGTTTAATATATTTTTTTGCTCCTAAAAGTTTACAGTGTATTGTCGTATCTGGGTCTGCGAATGAATAACTAATTTGAAAACTAAACTAATCGAAGTTTTCGTTTTGTGAGGATGCATGCCATTTTGTGAGGAACTTTGGTGCATTGTTAGATTATTTGAAGTATTGGGTGTGATTCAAAAATTTAAATAACTTTCTCGACGTTTGCTTTCAAGTTAATATTAGCTTCCTCTTCAATAAACTATTGAGGTAATATCGGTCATATTAAAAATAAGGTTCAATTGATAATGTTAATGGATATAGATGATATAAATGCGTGAGAAATAATGGGTAAAGGTTGGTGCGTCGATATTCAGCCAACCATGCGGATTTTTGGTGTCGACCCGTTACTTTTCCTGGCGATGTCAGTCGCCACCAAAAGTCTTTATCCTTTTTAAAAACAACTCTCCTGGCTGCAATTGCCTTAGCATATTTCGAGATTATTTTTGCGCGCCGATCTATTTAATATAAGATGTTTGTTTCAAGTTACTGTTAGCTTCCTCTTTAAAATAAATTATTGAGCTTATATCGGTCATGCTATAAAAAAAGTTCAATTTCTAATGTTAATGGATATAGATCATGATATAAATGAGTGAGAAATAATGGATAAAGGTTAAGTGTGCTAATATTCGGCCGAAATTCAATTGCATCATTATGGGTAGGCCTAAGACTAAATCCAAATCATAGTCGTCGAATTGATCAAGAAAAGAGGTTAGTGACGTAGCTAGGCTATCTATTGTGTAGATCAGTATTTTAAAAGGCGTGGGCGTAAGGCGGGGCGTTTTACATATGCCTCAGCGGGGCGTAAGCCCCATAGGTATTTAATTTTTAATATTTTATAAAATAATATAATGACAATTAATATTTATAAACAGATAAAATTGCATAAAAATTGAAGAAAACTATATATATGTGTGCTCCATCCCCACAAAAAACTAATCAAAATAATCTATTATACGTTACTTACAAGCACAAGTAATTTGAGTCTAAAAGAATAAAATTTTCTATATCGAGGAACAAAAAGGATGATTAACCTGCAATTTGAACTTTGAATTTGCTGCTATGAAGAAAAATATAGTTCTCTTTGTATTTATAAAAAACATTAAATATTCGTTGTTTTTGGGAGATATTAGCAGACTAGCGGACAAGATAAAAATTTGGGAAAACCATGAATTAGGGCTTAAATCAATAAAAAAAGGTCTTTACTTTTAAATTAAATACTTTTGAGTTACTTTTTAAACCTTTTGAGTAATTACCAAACTCACTTTTGAGAATTTGGGTATTATATGAAGGACTAATTCAATAAATTTTGTTTTAATTTGAAAAAGTCTCTGGGGCTTACTTCTTACTAAAACAACGCGCCTCGAACGCCCGGGCGTACGCCCCAAATTGCGGGGCGTACGCCTCTTGAGACTTTCGTCCCACACCATTGTTCCCGGGCGTTTTTGGTACGGCTCGCACCGGGACTCGCCCCAAAAATGCATTTTAAAACGGATGTGTAGATTAAGTATAATTGGCATGTCATTAGGCATGTGCCTACGGCCAAACGTTTTAAATATTTTGAAGTGCGTAAATAAATAAATGATATTTTGTTTGCATAAGCACGTGGGAATGAGCTAGTGTGAGTATTAGAATATAATTATGAACTACATGACTATTGATTGGATCAAACGATGTTTATGATGTTTATATTTATTATTTACCATCACGTGAAAACAAATTTTATGTAGGTGGCCAAATGAATAATGACTTCACTGGCGACCGATTCAACTTTTAGTGGCGACATCGTCAATATTTTGTGGCGACTAAAAGTTGCTAGAAAACACAAACAATTATGTGTAAAAAAAATAGATTTTAGGTAGATCGCCAAACAATAATTACATAAATAGCGGCCTGCTCGACTTTTGTGGCGACTATAGTTGCTATAAAATGTCAGGATTTATGCGACTAAAGTCGACATGAAGTTAATGCTATTGTGATGAAGAGAGTTGCTTTTTAAAAAGATAAATTCTTTTTGGAGCAACAAAAGTCGCCACTGAAAGTCACTAAGTCATCCCTAAAGGTCAGTATGGTGGATCGCCAACAGAGGGGGCGACCAACCATGCAGACTTTTGCTGGCGACTTTATAACCTTTAGTGGCGATGTTAGTTGCCACCAAAACTCTTGGGCCGCAATTTTCTTAACTTTATGGCGACTTTAATTGCCACAAATGCCATTATTTTTATCAAGTTAAGAGGTCAGTGACATAGCTAGGCTATCTATTACTCCCTCCATTCCAATTTATGTGAACCTGTTTGACTAAGCATAGAGTTTAAGAAAAAATGAAGACTTTTGAAATTTGTGGTCCTAAACAATTCAAAAAGGGGCCCAGAGTATTTACGTGGTTATAAAAGCTTCTCATTAAGGGTAGAATTGTAAGTTTAAGCAAAATTATTTCAGAATTTAGAAAGGGGTCATTCTTTTTGGAAAGGACCAAAAAGGAAATAGGTTCGCATAAACTAGAACGGAGGTAGTATATAGTTTAAGTGTAATTGGGATGTCATTATGTCACACCCCGAACTCGGGGAGTGCGACCGGCGCTCAACCGAGTGAACCCTGCCGAGCAAGCCTATTAGATTTCTTTCTACCCAAACTCATCCATGAATAAAGAGGAGATGTACTCCATTAATCAAACACTAAAAAGAATTCATTAACAACTCCCATTTCATTTCCATTAGCAGTTTCGTTCATAATTTACAAAATATTACAAGTTTATAGATATAATGAAAAATATGTTTGTCAAATACCAATATTTCTAGTTCAATTTCCCACATCAAATACCACCCATAACCTGTCTACGAAGCCTCTAAGTACAACAAAAGAGTAATATGGAAATGCCGGCAATAAGGCCCCGGCTATACCTCAAAACACAAAGTACAACATCAAATGATATCAGGCGAGTAGGGCTCACCAAAACCTGTTGAATAAGGAGTAACTGCTAACGATGACCAAAGTTGCCCGATGATGAACCACCTGCATCCATTGAAGATGCAGCATCCCCTATAAAAGGGACATTAGTACATATGAAATAGTACTAGTATGTAAAGGTAATTGTCCTCTTTCAAAATAGAATGCCAATATAAGAAAGGGAAGACCATAGAAACAACAAGTCACAATCAACAAATATCCAAATGTCCAGTTAAAACATAACACTTTTCAAAATATCAAATTAATATATATTATTGGTTGGGAGATCATTAGCACCAATATACCACCGTGTTTGTAGCATGGAGTCCGATCACGCCCGATCGGCTAGGCCATCTCCCCACGAACAATGTGGTTTGACATGTGATGCAAAAGAAAAGTATTACCAAGAGTAGTACCACCATGTGCGCAACATGGCATCCGATCTCCACCCGATCAGCTAGGCCGCCTTCCCACATATGCCGTGTGGGTTGACTTTTTCAATTCACAATTATTTCTAGTTTCATCCCAATTAAGGGGAATAATATCAGCCCATCAGTCTCATCCCAAATTAGGGAAATAATAAAAAATCACTCATACACCGGCACGTGTAGTTTTAGGTGTGAGTTGTTACAACCCACCCTTCCTCGGTTTGCTAATGATACTTCCCAAAAATATTATTTTTATTTTTGCATACAAAGATAACATAGATATAAATATATTTACCTCATCATCTTTCACATTGTATGAATCTCTACTAGTATTTTCAACCAATAACAATAACAATATTACCTTGGCTCTTTTAGCCATTCACAAGATTTTTTATTCAAGGCACGATGGCCGTATTTGATATTCCACACTTCATTTCTTCCCTCTCATGTATCATCATCATAAATATCAACATATATAATATTCCGGGAATCATAACTTTAAATTCATTAGAAATGAACAACTTAAGCACAATAGATTTCTTTCCGAGAAATAGAGTAAAATAATTGGCAATTGATGCGCAAGTTAAAATCATCAACAAGTAACACACCATTTATTCTTGAAATACTTTTTCCCAAAAGGGCAATACACAATTTTCACTCACGAATATGTAAGAACGCAAAACACATTAAAAATACTCACAAAGCATAATATTTGTTAAAACAGCCACATATGGGCATGACTTGAGTACATAAACTTTTAGGCAATTCTATTTTTGAAATAATTTTGGAACAGTTGAGTCAAAGCTCATTTCATAATCTTTCCCACATCATCCTATTTCATTGGCACTATTAGCCACAAGTATAACTTTCACTCTTGGCATATTGGCCACACTTTATACCCCCAATTTACTTATTTCACTTCCAACCATCTTTATAAATTATCAACAATAAGACATTTCCAATCAAGACTTTAGGTACACATATGAGTAATTAAGAATCTTAAGCATATTGAGATTTTCTCACACAATTTGACATCATATCCTTTATTTGAAACATGACTCATAGATATAGCAGTTTAATACACATATCATTCTTGAACACATTCCCAAAGGATAACATAATGTGATAGGAACATTCGTAACACGTTTTGAATACATAATTCTCGACACTTTGCTTATTCGTGGGAACATCTCGGAACATAGAATAAGGAACTTGAGACAACCATACTTGAAACTTACAGGGACATCATGAAATTTATTTCTAAGAGAGTAATTTAGTCAACATACCTCGCTTTGAGCTTTTCTTTAATTACTACAACGTTCTGGAAATTCTAGCAATCCCAATTTATTTTGAGACATAACAAAATTGAATACAAATTAGGAAGATATTCATGGTTTCAGCTCATTTGAGCATTTTATCAAACACTAGGTGTGTAAATTTGGTTACAAGGTTCTTCTACAAGATTTCCTTCACTCCAAAACCCAATCCTTACTTATTTGAGCTCAACAATCTTTTCACAAACCTTATTAGTACAAGAATATATACATAATACTCTTACACCCAAGAATCATACTCTCAATCACCTATCTTTTACCCCAAACTCGAAATTGAAGACAAGAGGTTTGAATCTTACCTCTTGAGTGAAGATCTTGTGAGATTTCCTTGTTGGATTTCACGACTTGAACAAGATCTTGATGAACAAAACACTTCATCTACTTATTCTCTCTAGAACACTCTCACTTCTCTCTAAAATCATGAGATAATTGCCCCAAAATAAGCCTCAAAGCCTATTTATCAAAATGGAGTATGGTTATGAAAATAGAAAAATGGACCCTCCGAACTAAGGTCTGCGGTCGCACAATGGACCGCACAATAGGTATGCGGGTCGCACAATGGACCGCAAAACTGATGCCCAGAACTGGGCTGCACTGGTCAGGCCTGCGACCATTTTGCGGTCCGCAGACCACTTTTGTGATCGCATAATGATTCTGCGGTCGCACATCTGACCGTAGAATCACAATCTTCTAGGCTTTGGTAATTTGGTCATAACTTCTTGTAGGAGTGTCAAAATAACAAATAGTTTGAAGAGTTAGAAACTAGACCCAAAGATCTTTCATTTGATAGGTTGTTCATCACATAATATTTATATATATATATATATATGCGCGTCCAAAGTTTGGTCTTGTGCTTACTCATTTGGAACTTTAGTCTATCATGTAATTTTCAACTTGACTTAGACTTAGGGCTCTCCTTAGATCCCATACCACTTATAATATGCCTTGTATACTTATTATCATATCTACTTTATATCCATCATATTAATAGTACTCGTTTGCATACAAAATAATATAATTAGAGCATATCAACTTTCTTAATAGCGCTTAAGTACTTCGAAATTTTTCGGGGTGTTACATTCTCCCCCACTTAAGAACATTCGTCCTCGAATATTTTACAAGTCACTTCTAAGAATAGAGTTACCATCCTTTTACCTCCAACCATTATACATAGGCACTTTTGACTACCTCGGTCTCATACTTCCTTTCCAAAATTTAAACTTACTTATGGCACTTAAAATTTGGCTATCTTTATAAATTCTTAAAAATTTCGACAGAGTTTTTCTTGTAACTGGGCCTATCCACCTGCCAGAGAATCACCAAAAACAGGGTATGAACACATCCATAACTCGACAAAGTATCACAATGTATATCAACAACACTAATCTCAACATTACAGGCATTATATTATCAAGAGTGATATCTGGACATGAGCTTCACATATTTAAATCATAACACATAGAAAGTACCTTTCAAATCATAACCACTTACTATACAACCAAGCAGAAATATTTTTTTTTCACAACACTTTCGGCCATGAAGGTGACCTTCTCGACTTACAGACTTCGCCATAGCACATCAACGTAGGCAATCCCAACTTCCGGACTTATCTAAGAAGGATGACAATTAGGTACCTCTCATAAGCTAACTATCCATTAACTTCACCTTCAATAACCTCCACCGGAATGATATACAAAGTATTTCCAACTACCTTCTTAGACATAGATACATGAAACACCGAGTACACAGAGGACAATAATAGGGAAACATCATACTAATAGTTTGGCCTATTTTTTTCAATATTCCATAAGGCCTAATGTTAGTACACAAACTTACCTTACTTAACAATTCACCCAATATATTCATAGAGAAAATCTTAAGAATAACCCGTTCACTTTCTTCAACTCTAAATCTCTATTGCGTACACCCAAACTAAACCTTTGGCGACCTTCATCAATTATTCTAAGATGCGCTAACATGAATATGACCATAAAAGTTCCTACCAAATATGTTTGATCATGGGATGATGCTTCTTCTTTGACATTTTTGAACCTTCAACCCCCATAGGTTACTATAAATAGGAACAACAAGGTCCGAGATTTGGCTGGAATTATTCAAGAATCCATTAATATGCCGAGAAGGGTAATTTAGGAAGTTATATCATAAGAGACATGAAGGATACTACCAATAGTGCTAGAATGATTAATCATTATGATGACATCATTGATTTGACAAATGAGGCATAGAGTTTCCTAGTAGCCATTGATAA
Source organism: Nicotiana otophora (assembly GCA_000715115.1). NCBI lineage: Eukaryota > Viridiplantae > Streptophyta > Magnoliopsida > Solanales > Solanaceae > Nicotiana > Nicotiana otophora. Next base: position 61,899 of record AWOL01S0019335.1, on the reverse strand, counting down.
TGTAGGAAAAATCAGTTTAACTCGAAATGAGAATATTCTATCACCCTAAATGTGATATGGGTTTCAAAACACATATAGTGACATTACACTCTTAACATTAACTAATACAAGGAATAGATATGCCACAAGCCCATGAGGATTAAAAAAAAGAAGTTGAACACTTGTGAGATTATTATCATTCCTTCAGCTTAACCTTTGCCAATAGTTGATCCTATGTGAGAGGAATAGAGATACGACAAACTTGTCTTTCAAATCAATATGCTCTCATGTTACTAGACGGTGAAAAGGATTCATGATAATATACATAAAGGAATAAAGTGATTGTTCAAACCATAGGAGCCACATACACCGGAGAGAAAAAGAGTGGCTCAAGAAGGATCTCAACACTAGGCTGCTTTACATTAGATTTGATACCACATAGGTAAATATTATGGTGGTGCGTGCATAGGCACAAATGGGCAGATGTTATCCATTTGAATCAAAAGGTTATGTAAAAATTTCATCAGGTATAGTCATTTGTTGAGAATTTAGGAAAGCAAATGGGAAGTATTAATCGTAGAGTTATAACTCAATTCAAGGACATAATTATAGAACTCAATTTCTCAAGAGTTTATAAATAAGAGAATTTGTGATAGAGTGGCTTCATGAATAATGCGTCTCGTTTAGAAAGTAAGTACATGCAATGTTTTGTGATTCAACGTTTTGGTTAAGACCATATTTATCTAGGCCCCTTCAATATGGATATACATGTACAACAAGAAAAATAATGCGGTGTTCATAATGATGTACTAAGAAGTGACTTACTTGATGACTTTAGATTGACATGGCAGTAACTTAATTGATTCCCCTCTACTCCACATTCAAAACATACATTAGTACCATAGTGACATACCCCCGAATGACATCTCATACACTTCACACAACGAGGATGGAGTCCGTTAAACTGGCTCGCCCCACTTACATGATATTTACCCTTTTTGCATACATCATAAGCATTCCCCTTAGTCTTCCTCCAAGCCCTCATGGTGGGAGTAACAATTTATGCAACAACTTGTTGTATGGACTTTTGGAATTGCGCAAATCTACCACCCCCAATACGCTTCTGAGCATACTCTCAACATGACGCAAAATATTTCCGCCCACATATCGGGCAGACCGGGATATGTGTATCCAACCTAAGGGCATTTGTTCTTCTTCTTCCCCCTCTTTCCACAACTATAACATATTTCAAGATTCATCCAACATAAATCCGGGGGGCTAAACCCGAGTGACTCTTCTTTCATATCAAACATTCCGGCTTATTGATGCCAATAATCCTCGTTCATTTCTTAGGTGCTCTCACCACATAATACTCTTACACCCAAGAATCATACTCTAAATTACCCATCTTTTACCCCAAACTCGAAATTGAAGACTAGAGGTTTGAATCTTACCTCTTGAGTGAAGATCTTGTGAGATTTTTTTGTTGGATTTCAAGGCTTGAACAAGATCTTGATGAACAAAATACTTCATCTACTTCCTCTCTCTATAACACTCTCACTTATCTTTAAAATCATGAGATAATTACCCCAAAATAAGCCCTAAATCCTATTTATCAAAATGGGATCGGGTTATGAAAATAGAAAAATGGACCCTCCGAACTCAGGTCTGCGGTCGCATAATGGACCGCACAATAGGTATGCGGGTCGCACAATGAACCGCAAAATTGATGCCCAGCACTGGGCTGAATTGGTCAGGTCTGCGACCATTTTGCGGTCAACAGACCACTTTTGCGATCGCATAATGATTCTGCGGTCGCACATCTGATCGCAGAATCACATTCTTCCAGCCTTTGATAATTTGGTCATAACATCTTGTAGGAGTGTCCAAATGATAAACGGTTTGAAGAGTTAGAAACTAGACTCAAAGATCTTTCATTTGATAGGTTTCTCATCATATAACTCTTTATATATATATATAGATATGCTCGTCCAAAGTTTAGTCTTGTGTGTACTCATTTAGAACTTTAGTCTATCATGTAATTTCTAACTTGACTTAGACTTAGGGCTCTCCTTAGACCCCACACCACTTATAGTATGCCTCGTATACTTATTATCATATCCAATTGATATCCATCATATTAATAGTCTTCGTCTGCACACAAAATAATATAATTTGCGCACATCAACTTTCTTAATAACGCTTAAGTACTTCGAAATTTTCCGGGGTGTTACACATTAGGCACGTGCCTACAACAACACGCTTTATATATTTTCAAGTGCATAAATAATTAAATGATGAGAATGAACTTGTGTGAGAGTGTTAGAACATAATTGTGAAGACTATTGATTTGTTCAAATGATGTTTATGATGTTTCTATGTATTATTTACCGTCACGTGAAAATATAGTTTATGTAGGTGACCAAATGAATAATGAATTTACTTGTGACCTATTCGACTTTTAGTGGCGGCATAGTTAATATTGAGTGGCTTCTAAAGTTGCTAAACAACACAAATAATTACGCATAAAATTTTAGGTAGATCGCCAAAGAATAATTACATTAATAGTGACCTATTCGACTTTTAGTGGCGGCATAGTTAATATTGAGTGGCTTCTAAAGTTGCTAAACAACACAAATAATTACGCATAAAATTTTAGGTAGATCGCCAAAGAATAATTACATTAATAGTGACCTATTCGACTTTTGTAGCGAGTACAGTTGCTATAAAATGTGAGGACTTATGTGATTAAAGTCAACATAAAGTTAAGGCTAGTGTGACAAAGAGAGTAATTTTTTTTAAAGGATAATTCTTCTTTTTGTACTGAAAGTCAAAGGGTCACCACTAAAGGCCAACATAGTGGGTCGCCGCCAGAAGGGGCGGCCAACCATGCAGACATGTGGTTGCCACAAATATTATTCTTTTTTAGATAAATTACGTTATTTTATTTTAATTCAAGTCATATATATTTGCTTTAGACTTTCATTACATCAAAAATCAAACTCAATGAATATTTATTTTTGAGTTCCGTGAAAAGATTAGTCTTGCGTGTCCATCTATATAATATAAGATATTTTCTTAATATTGTTTTGCTCCTAAAAGTGTATAGTATATTGTCCTTTCCGAATCTACGAGTAAATCCTAAAAGTGTATAGTATATTGTCCTTTCCGAATCTACGAGTAAATCCTAAAAGTGTATAGTATATTGCCCTTTCCGAATCTACGAGTAAATCACTGATTCGAGAACTGAACTAAATGATGATTTCGTTGTGAGTATGCATGCTATTTTGTGAGGAACTTTGGTGCATTACTAATTGATTTGAAGTATCGGGTGTGATTCATAAATTGAAGAACTTGCTAGATTTATTTATGTTTCTTTAATGCCCGTTTACCTTTTGTTGCAGTGGAAGTCTCACTTATATGAGCTTGAGTAGGATTTGAAGATCCATCCAACAATTAAATATGTTATATTTCGGGCAATTTTCATCCTTCTTTTCTCTTTCCTGAATTGAAAGATATTTAACTATCATAGATCGTCTATGTGTTACCTTGAAGTTGCTCATATATCTGTTTTTATCGCCTAAGTGATTTTCAGTTGATCACTTATGAGTTATTACCAGGATCGTTTTTTATAAAGTGAGAGATCCTGATGAAATTATAGTCCGCTTCTGTATTATCTAGAAATCGTCTTATGCATTATTTATGATCGCTTAAGTTGTGATGACCCGATATGTCATCTTTAAATTTAATAATTATTTCTATGTTCTAAAATCTCAAATAGCACCATTCAGCTTTTCTCGACTTGCGTGCGCAGTCCGTAAAATTTTTTAAAAAGTTTTTATGTAAAAAATTGATAAAAATGAGAAATAGTGCTTTAAAACTCACTTAAGTTGACTTCGGTCAACATTTTTAACAAACAAACCCGGATCAGTATTTTGACGGTCCCGGTGGGTCCGTATCATAATTTGGGACTTGGGCGTATGTCCGAAATTAATTTGGAAGTCCCTAGCTTGAGTTATCGCCATTCGACGAAAACTAGAAATTTAAAGGTTTAAAGAATTCCTAAATTTGGCCATAATTGGGGTTTTATTGATACCGAGTCCTGATTTGGATTCCGAGAGTTTGATCAGTTTCGTAACAATATTTATGACTTGTGTTCAAAATTTGAAGTTATTCCGAGGTGTGTAGGCACGTTTTCCGTTAGTTTATGAAAAATAAAAATAAAATAAAAGGTTTGATTTTATAAAGCTTGGATTTCTAAAATTTGACCGGAGATTTGACTTTTCAGCAAATGACTCCAGAATGAAATTTTAATGATTCCAATAGTTTCGTATGTGATTTCGGACTTAGGCGGATGTCCGTAGGACAATTCGGCGCATTTTGGCGAAAGTTGAAAAATAGAAGATTTTTGGAAAGTTTGACCGGGGGTTCGGAATTCGATTCTAAAAATTAGAATAGCTCTTGTATGTCATTTATGAATTGTGAGCCAAATTTGAAGTCGTTCCGAATTCATTTAATATGTTTCGGCATGAGTTTTGTAAATTAGAAAGTTTGAAACTCCTATGTCCGAATCGAGGTGTGAATTATAATTTTGACGTTGTTTGACGTGATTTGAAACCCCGAGTAAATCCGTATTATATTTCGGGACTTGTTAAAATATTCGGACGAGGTCCCGAGCGGCTCGGGTGAGTTTCGGGCCATTTTTAGGCCTTTTTAACTGCTGATTTTTGGCTACAACAGTGTGCGATTTCTGATGCACAGAGCTGACAACTCTGGAGAATATCAAAGCATGAAAGTTGCAGTCCTTTGCTTCTAGTTTCCAGAAAGGTAAACCATTCATCATTAGGACATTTGTACAGAAAGTTATGGTCGATTTACTGAAGGCTGGTACTACAGTTTTTGGCTATAGTAGTATGCGAAACTTCTGATGCACAGAGCTGACTTTGAAAGCTTATATCTCGCAATCTATAAGGAATCTGGAGATTTTCAAAGCATGGAAGTTGTATCTCTTTGATTCTAGTTTCTAGAAAGATAAACCATTCATCATTTGGACATTTGTACAGAAAGTTATGATTGATTTACTGAAGGCTGGTAGCAATTTTTATTTGCCTCGAAATATGAGACAAAGTCGTATTTCACACATGCGACTTGCCTATGCAGAATGCTTAAAATCGAAAGTTTGCCATGTTTACTCATTTTTGAGTTTTGAGTCTCAGATTTGGGTGATTCCAAAGGGGGTTTTCACGAATTCGACTTGGGTAAGTATTCTATATCTGCAAGTGATTGTATTTCATAAATCCATGTCTATATTCATCGTTTATTTCGGATTTAGATGGATGAAATTGAAATTTTTGTAAAACTTTCCAACAACGAAAATTTAGGATTTGAAACACAATCCGATGTCGGAATTCGATAATTTTAGTATGGTTGAACTCGTATCGGAACGGTGTCCGGATTCCGTGATTTTTCGCCAGGTTCCGAAAAGTGGATCCCACGTTGACTTTTCCGAAAAAGACTTAAATTAAGTCTCTTTCGAATTATGAATAATTTTTAAAGCTCCAATTGAATTGTTGGCCAATAATTTGATATGTTTGGTTGGTTTGGAGACTAATTCAAAAGGAAAAGTTGTGGTCGAGTGATCACTTAAAATTGTGAAACGAGGTAAGTATCGTGGTTAACCTTGACTTGAGGGAATAAAACCCTTGAATTATTTATTACGTGAATTTCATGCGTAACGACGTATAGGCGAGGTGATGAGTGCCTATACGTCGTCAAGAATTGATTGTTTGCATATTTATCTGAAAATCATAAATTATTTTAAATCATGAATTAAGTATTATATTAATTATTTTCTCATATTCCTTGCCAAATATAATGTCTTGAATTCATGCTATAATTTGCTACGTGCTTACTTGATTTATGTGCCTTAATTTCTACTTGACATTTAGCATATTAAATATTAAATTGCCTATTTTTTCCCTGATTTTCACAATTAATTACTACTTGTCATTACTTGTTTCCTAAATAAATCATAATTTTTGTATGCTTTATTGCCTAATAATTTCTTATTGAATGTGGTATTTATTGGAGTATTTTTACATTAAGTGTTGTTAAATTATATTGTTGGAGCGGGTTTCACGTCGCAATAGATTTTATTTTAAGTTTATGTTGTTGGAGTGGGTTGCACACCATAATGGAATTTAATTGAAAGATTATATTGTTGGATTGGGTTGCACACCGCAACGAATTTTATTTTAAGTTTCTATTGTTGGAGCGGGTTGTACGCCGCAACGAAAATTAATTAAAGGATTATATTGTTAGAACGGGTTGCACGCCGCAACGGAATGGGTAAAAGAAATGATTGGCTATGACTGTTGAATTGACTTCAGTTATTGATATGACTTAACTGTCTTACATCTATTCCTGTTATTATTATTATTATTATTATTATTATTATTATTATTATTATTATTGCGTACATGTTACTGTAAGCGACCTTCCTTAGCCTCGTCACTACTTCGTCGAGGTTAGATTCGGTACTTACTGAGTACATGGGGTTGGTTATACTTATACTACACTCTACACTTTTTGTGCAGATACCAGAGTTGGTCCTAGCGGCGCACAATAGACTTGCTTGGATTCAGCTATTCAGAGGAGACTTGAGGTATATCTACACGACGTTTGCAGCTCTGAAGTCTTCTTCTACTTTATCTTAGATGTTTATCTCTTTCAGACAACTTTATTTTTATTCAGACCTTTGTTTATATTATTCTAGTAGCCTGTGCACTTGTGACACCAGTTCTATGATGGTTTTTAGACATTGTTAACATTATGGTTATTTATTTTATTTCAAATTTTATTCCAGTTATTAATTTCTTTATTATTAATTAAATTAAATTGTTAAAAAAATGGTTAATATTATTCCAACGCTGGCTTGCCTAGCTAGTGAAATGTTAGGCGTCATCACGGTCCCGATGGTGGAAATTTCGGGTCGTGACAAGTTGGTATTAGAGCACTAGGTTACTTAGGTCTCACGAGTCATGAGCAAGCCTAGTAGAGTCTGAAGGATCGGTACGGAGACGTCTGTACTTATCTCTCAGAGGCTATGAAGTTTAGGAACAATATCACTTATTTCTTATTTTATCGTGCGATATTTATTCTATCATCGATAATTGAACCATTCTATTCTTGTTCTCTCGTAGATGGCGAGAACACGTACTACATCTACCACCGGACATGAGCCAGATCCCCCGGTGGCAACTATGACCAAGGGTAGAGGCCGAGGTCGCGCTAGAGGTTGAGGTAGAGGCAGAGGTAGAGCTTAGTCTACAGCTCGAGCAACAACATCTGTTGTAGAACTTTAGGTGGATTTGGAAGCGGAGGTTCCAGCTCAGACAGTACCTGTTGGACCAGTCCAGGTCCCAGAAGGATTCATAGCTACTCCAGTACTTCAGGACGCACTAGTCCGTTTGGTGAGCCTAATGGAGGGTGTGGCCCATAATGATACATTTCCAGTGGCACCAACCGTCTGACAGGCTCGATGAGGAGCACAAACTCCCACTACTCTCGCTCTGGAGCAGATGGTTCCCTAGAATCAGGCTCCAGTCGTCCCGCCAGTTGGGGTAATTCAGCCAATGGTTACGGCACAGGCCGGTGATAGGCCCGCCATGTCTTCTGACGCCTTATTGAGACTGGAAAAGTTTACTAAGCTCTTTCCAGTTCACTTTAGTGGTACACCTTCTAAGGACCCACAGGATTATCTTGACCGCTGCCATGAGGTGCTGCGGAATATGGGAATAATTGAAAGCAACGTGGTCAATTTTGCTGTATTTCAGATGACGGGTTCCGGCAAGAGGTGGTGGAGAGATTATATGTTGACCAGACTAGCTGGGTCACCTGCACTTACTTGGGACCAGTTCTCACAGCTATTTCTGGAGAAGTTTATTCCTATTACATTGAGAGAGGAATACCGCAGGCGGTTTGAGCATCTCCAGCAGGGTAGTATGACTGTTACCCAGTATGAGACCCGATTTGTGGACTTAGCACGTCATGCCATCGTCTTGCTTCCTATGAAAAAGAGAGAGAGTGTGGATATTCATTAATGGATTTACTTATACTATCAGGCTTCAGATGGCCAAGGAGGCAGGGAGTGATATTTCCTTCCAGACAGCTGTGAACATTGCTAGGCGGATCGAGTTGGTTCGTTCTCAGGAGAGAGGGCTAGTGTCAGATAAGAGGCCCCGTCATTTCGGTAATTTCAGAGGTGCCTCATCTGGAGGCAGGGGTACTTATGTTAGGGGTCATCCTCCCAGGCAATTTTATTCATCACTTTAGGAATCTCATGGTGCTTTAGGGAGTCATGGTCATATTATGCTTTACTATGGGCAACCATCATTTAGTGCACATGCAACTCCTATCAGTGCACCACCGCTCCAGAGTCACTACAACGGTTATCCGGCCCGTTCGGCTCAGCTTCAGCTTCAGCAGCCACAACAACATGATGGCGTTATGAGTGTGGGAACATTGGTCACATCAAGAAATATTGCCCTAGGTTGTCAAGTAACAGATCTCGGCAGGATTCTCGTGCCATCACACCGGCACTGGTTGCTCTATTGCCCGCCCAGCCTGCTAAGTGTAGGGGTCAGACAGCTAGAGGTGGAGGTCAGACTATAAGAAGTAGAGTCCAGCCAGTTAAAGGTCGTCCCAGGGACACAATTCAGAGTGGAGGGGACTAGCCCTGATTTTATGCTTTTCCAGCTAGGCCTGGGGCCGAGTCATCTGATGCCGTGATCACAGGTATTATTCCAGTTTGCCATAGAGGTGCTTCTATTCTATTTGATCCGGGATCTACTTATTCCTATGTGTCCTCCTATTTTTCTTCATATCTGGTTGTGCCTCATGATTCTCTGAGTGCTTTTGTGTGTGTGTCGACACCGATGAGAGATTCTATTGTGGTAGATCATGTCTAGCGTTCGTGTGTGGTTACTATTGGGAGTCTTGAGACCAGCGTGGATCTTCTACTTCTTGATATGGTAGATTTTGATGTCATATTGGGTATGGATTGGCTGTCACCTTATCATGCTATATTGGATTGTCACGCCAAAACGGTGACCTTAGCCATGTCGGGGGTTGCCTCGATAGAGTGGAAAGGAACTCTTGGCCATTCCACCAACAAAGTTATTTCTTATGTGATTCTCGGCGTATGGTCGAGAAGGGTTGTCTAGCTTATTTGGATTATATTCGCGATCCTAGTGCGGATGTTCCTTCTATAGATTCAGTCTCAGTTGTTCGTGAGCTTCCAGATATATTTCCTGCAGATTTGCCGGGGATGCCACCCGACAGAGATATTGATTTCTGTATTGATTTGGCTCCGAGCACCCAGCCTATTTCTATTCCACCATACCGACCCCACTGGAGCTAAAGGAATTAAAGGAACAGTTACAAGACTTGCTTGACCAGGGATTCATTAGACCTAGCGTCTCGTCCTGGGGTGCACTAGTGTTATTTGTAAAGAAGAAAGATGGTTCAATACGGATGTGTATAGATTATCGGCAGTTGAACAAGGCTACTATCAGGAACATGTATCCGTTGCCAAGAATTGATGACTTATTCGATCAACTTCAGAGTGCCAATGTGTTTTCAAAGATCAATTTGAGGTCTGGTTACCATCAGTTGAAGATTAGGGCATATAATTTCCCTAAAACAGCTTTTCGGACTCGATATGGGCATTACGAATTCCTAGTGATGTCATTTGGAATGACAAATACCCCAACAACATTTATGCATTTGATGAACCGGGTATTCAAGCCCTATTTGGATCCGTTTGTAGTGGTATTCATTGATGATATCTTGATTTACTCCAGCATTCGAGAGGAGCATGAGCAACATCTTCAGATTGTGCTTCAGACTTTGAAGAATAATCAGTTATATGCCAAATTTTCAAAATGTGAATTTTGGTTAGACTCAGTTGCCTTTTTGGGGCATGTCGTATCGTCATAAGGAATAAAAGTGGATCCTACGAAGATTGAGGTAGTTCAGAATTGGCCTAGACTTACTTCAGCTACAAAGATCCGGAGTTTCCTGGGTTTGTCAGGTTATTATCCCCTGTTTGTGGAGGGGTTTTCATCCATAGCATCCCCACTGACCAAATTGACCCAGAAGGGTGCCCCATTCAGATGGTCAGACGAGTGTGAGTTGAGCTTTCAGAAGCTCAAGGCTGCTTTGACTACGACGCTAGTATTGGTATTGCTCACAGGTTCAGAATCTTATACGGTGTATTGTGATACTTCTCGCATTGGGCTTGGTGCAATATTAATGCAAAATGGCAGAGAGATTGCATATGCATTGCGGCAGTTGAAAGTTCATGAGAAAAATTACCATGTTCATGACTTAGAATTGGCAGTCATTGTTCATGCGATGAAGATTTGGAGACATTACCTTTACGACATCTCGTGTGAGGTATTCACTGATCATCGTAGTCTACAATATCTATTCAAACAAAAAGATCTCAATTTGAGGCAGAGAAGATGGTTGGAGCCGTTGAAACACTATGATATCACCATTTTGTATCACCCCAGAAAGGCCAATGTGGTGGCCGATGCTTTGAGTAGAAAGACTGTGAGTATGGGCAGCCTTGCGTATATTCCGATTGGTGAGAGACTGTTAGTTGCAGATGTTCAGACTTTGTCCAATCAGTTTGTGAGTTTAGGTGTTTTAGAGTCTAGTCGGATTCTAGCTTGAACAATCGCTCAGTCTTCCTTGTATGAGCGTATCAGGGAGCGACAGTCTGATGATCCTCATTTGCTTGTCCTTAAAGACACAGTGCAACACGGTGGTGCCAAATAGGTTTCTGTAGGGGAAGATAGAGTTCTGCGGATGTAGGGTCGTATTTGTGTGCCTAATGTGGATGGGCTTCGTGAATTAATTCTTGAGGAGGCCCACAGTTTCTGGTATTCTATTCATCTGGGTGCCGCCAAAATATATCAAGATTTGCGGAAACATTATTAGTGGAGGAGAATGAAGAAGGATATAGGTGCATATGTAGCTCAGTGTTTAAATTGTCAGCAAGTCAAGTACGAGCATTAGAGACCTGGTGATTTACTTCAGAAGTTAGAAATTCCTGAGTGGAAGTGGGAGTGTATCACTATGGATTTTGTTGTTGGACTTCCACGGACTCAGAGAAAGTTCGACGCGGTATGGGTCATTGTGGACAGGTTGACCAAGTCAGCACATTTCATTCCAATAGCAGTTACCTATTCTTCAGAGCAGTTAACGGAGATTTACATTCGCGAGATTGTCCGCCTTTATAGTGTGCCCGTGTCTATCATTTGTGATCGAGGTACACAGTTCACCTCGCACTTCTAGAGGGATGTACAATGTGAGTTAGGCACGGGAGTTGAGTTGAGTACAACATTTCATCCTCAGACGGACGGACAGTCCGAGTGTACTATTCAGATATTGGAAGATATGCTTCGCGCTTGTATTATAGACTTTGGAGGTTCTTGAGATCATTTCTTGCCACTTGCGGATTTTGCCTATAATAACAGCTACCAGCCGAGCATTCAGTTGGCTCCATATGAAGCATTATACGGGAGGCGATGTCGTTCATCAGTTGGCTGGTTTGAACCAGGAGAGGCTCGGTTGTTGGGTACCGATTTGGTACAGGATGCCTTGGATAAGGTCAAGATTATTCAGGATCGATTTTGCACAGCTCAGTCTAGACAAAAGAGTTATGCTGACCATAAAGTTTGTGATATTGCATTCATGGTTGGAGAAAGAGTATTGCTCCGAATTTCACCTATGAAAGGCGTAATGAGATTCGGAAAGAAGGGAAAGTTGAGCCCTAGGTATATTGGACCCTTTGAAATTCTTGAAAGGGTGGGTGAAGTAGCCTACATGCTTGCACTACCACCTAGTTTATCAGCAGTTCATCCGGTGTTCCAAGTGTCTATGCTCCAGAAATATCATGGTGATGCGTCCCATGTGTTAGATTTTAGCTCAGTCCAATTGGACAAGTATTTGACTTATGAGGAGGAGCTGGTAGCTATTCTAGCCCGATAGGACCGACAGTTGAGGTCTAAGAGTTATCCTTCAGTTCAGGTGAAATGGAGAGGTCAGCCGGTTAAAACATCTACCTGGGAGTCCGAGTTGGACATGCGGAGTAGATATCCACACCTTTTCACCAGCTCAAGTAATTTTCTAATTTCGTTCGAGGACGTACGTTTGTTTTGGAGGTGGAGAATGTGATGACCCGATAGATCATCTTTAAATTTAATAATTATTTCTATATTCTAAAACCTCAAATAGAACCATTCAGCTTTCCTCAACTTGCGTGCGCAGTCCGTAATTTTTTTCGGAAAGTTTTTATATGAAAAATTGATAAAAATGAGAAATAGTGCTTTATAACTCACTTAGGTTGACTTCGTCAACATATTTAACAAACGGACCCGGATCCATGTTTTAACGATCCCGTAGGTCCGTAACATAATTTGAGACTTGGTCATATGTCCGGAATTTAATTTGGAAGTCCCTATCTTGAGTTATCGCCATTCGACGGAAACTAGAAATTTAAATGTCTAAAGAATTCCTAAATTTGACCATAATTGGGGTTTTATTGATACCGGGTCCTGATTTGTATTTCGAGAGTTCGATCAGCTTTGTAACAATATTTATGACTTGTGTATAAAATTTAAAGTTATTCCGAGGTGTGTAGGCACGTTTTCCGTTAGTTTTTGAAAAACAAAAATAAAACAAACGGTTTGATTTTATAATGCTTGAATTTTTAAAGTTTGACCGGAGATTTGACTTTTGAGCAAACGACTCCGAAATTAAATTTTAATGATTCCAATAGCTTCATATGGTGATTTCGTACTTAGGGGGATGTTCGTAGGATAATTAGGCACATTTTAGCGAAAGTTGGAAAATAGAAGACTTTTGGAAAGTTTGACCGGGGGTTAACTTTTTTGATATCGGGGTCAGAATTAGATTTTGATAATTAGAATAGCTCCTGTATATCATTTATGACTTGTGTGCCAAATTTGAAGTCGTTCCGGATTCATTTAATACGTTTCGGCATGAGTTTTGTAAATTAAAAAGTTTGAAACTCCTAAGTCCGAATCGAGGTGTGAATTATAATTTCGACGTTGTTTGACGAGATTTGAAATCTCGAGTAAGTCCGTATTATGTTTCTGGACTTGTTAGAATATTCGGACGAGGTCCCGAGGGACTCGGGTGAGTTTTGGACCATTTTTAGGCCATTTTTAACTGCTGATTCTTGGCTACAACAGTGTGCGAATTTCTGATGCACAGAGCTGACTTTGAAAGCTTATATCTCGCAATATATAAGGACTCTAGAGAATATCAAAGCATGAAAGTTGTAGTCCTTTGCTTCTAATTTTTCAAAAAGATAAACCATTCATCATTAGGATATTTATACAGAAAGTTATAGTCGATTTACTGAAGGCTGGTACTACAGTTTTTGGCTATAGCAGTATGCGAAACTTCTGATGCATAGAGCTGACTTTGGAAGCTTATATCTCGCAATCTATAAGGAATCTGGAGATTTTCAAAGCATGGAAGTTGTATCTCTTTGATTCTAGTTTCTAGAAAGATAAACCATTTATCATTTGGACATTTGTACAGAAAGTTATGATCGATTTACTGAAGGCTAGTAGCAGTTTTTATTTGCCTCGAAATATGAGACAAAGTCACATTTCACACATGCGACTTGCCTAGGCAGAATGCTTAAAATCAAAAGTNTGGAGATTTTCAAAGCATGGAAGTTGTATCTCTTTGATTCTAGTTTCTAGAAAGATAAACCATTTATCATTTGGACATTTGTACAGAAAGTTATGATCGATTTACTGAAGGCTAGTAGCAGTTTNTATATCTCGCAATCTATAAGGAATCTGGAGATTTTCAAAGCATGGAAGTTGTATCTCTTTGATTTTAGTTTCTAGAAAGATAAACCATTTATCATTTGGACATTTGTACAGAAAGTTATGATCGATTTACTGAAGGCTAGTAGCAGTTTTTATTTGCCTCGAAATATGAGACAAAGTCACATTTCACACATGCGACTTGCCTAGGCAGAATGCTTAAAATCAAAAGTTTGCCATTTTTATTCATTTTTGAGTTTTGAGTCTCAGATTTGGGCGATTCCAAAAGGGTTTTTCACGAATTCGACTTGGGTAATTGTTCTATATCCGAAAGTAATTGTATTTCATAAATCCATGTCTATATTCATCGTTTGTTTCAGATTTAGATGGATGAAAAACAAAATTTAGGATTTGAAAGATAACCCGATGTCGGAATTAGATAATTTTAGTATGGTTGAACTCGTATCGAAACGGGTGTCCGGATTCCGTAATTTTTCATCGGGTTCCGAAAAGTGGGCTCCATGTTGACTTTTGGTTGACTTTTCCGAAAATGACTTAAATTAAGTCTCTTTCGAATTATGAATAATTTTTAAAGCTCCAATTGAATTGTTGGCCAATAATTTGATAGGTTTGGTTGGTTTGGAGACTAATTCAAAAGGAAAAGTTGTGGTCGAGTGATCACTTGAAATTGTGAAACGAGGTAAGTGTCGTGGCTAACCTTGACTTGAGGGAATATAACCCTTGAATTATTTGTTACGTGAATTTCATGCGTAATGACGTATAGGCGAGGTGAGGAGCGCCTATACGTCATCAAGAATTGATTGTTTGCATATTTATTTGAAAATCATAAATTATTTTAAATCATGAATTAAGTATTATATTAATTATTTTTCTCATATTCCTTGCCCAATATCATGTCTTGAATTCATGCTATAATTTGCTACGTGCTTACTTGATTTATGTGCCTTAATTGCTACTTGTCATTTAGCATATTAAATATTAAATTGCCTATTTTCTCCCTAATTTTCATAATTAATTGCTACTTATCATTACTTATTTCCTAAATAAATCATAATTATTGTATGATTTGTTGCCTAATAATTTCTTATTGAATATGGTATTTATTGGAGTATGTTTACATTAAGTGTTGTTAAATTATATTGTTGGAGTGGGTTGCACGCCGCAACCGATTTTATTTTAAGTTTATTTTGTTGGAGCGGGTTGCATGCCGCAACGATTTAATTGAAAGATTATATTGTTGGATCGGGTTGCACGCCACAATGGATTTTATTCTAAGTTTATATTGTTGGAGGGAGTTGCACTCCACAACGAAAATTAATTAAAAAATTATATTATTGGAACGGGTTGTACGCTGCAACGGAATAGTAAAAGAAATGATTGGCTATGACTGTTGAATTGACTGCAGTTATTGATATGACTTAACTGTCTTACCTCTATTCCTGTTAATATTATTATTTTTGCGTACAGGTTACTGTAAGCGACATGCCTTAATTTCGTCACTACTTCGTCGAGATTAGGTTCGGCACTTACTGAGTACATGGAGTTGGTTGTACTCATACTACACTCTGCACTTCTTGTGCAGATACCGGAGTTGGTCCTAGCGGTGCACAATAAACTTGCTCGGATTTATCTATTCAGAAGAGACTTGAGGTATAGCTGCATGACGTTTGCAACTCTGAAGTTCCCTTCTACTTTATCTTAACTGTGTATCTCTTTCAGACAATTTTATTTTTATTCAGACCTTTGTTTGTATTATTCTAGTAGCTAGTGTACTTGTGACACCAGTTGTGGGATAGTTTTTAGACATCGCTAACATTTTGGTTATTTACTTTCAGATTTTATTTCAGTTATTAGTTTCTTTATTATTAATTAAATTAAATTGTTAAAACAAAAGGCTAAAACCATCCGAACGTTGGCTTGCCTAGCAAGTGAAATGTTATGCGCCAACACGGCCCCGAAGGTGGAAATTTCGGATTGTGACATAAGTGATCTCCGATTGATTGCTTTTTAGTTATTATCAGGATTATTTTCTTATAAAGTGAGAAATTCTTATAAAATCATAAATCACATATGTATTACTTAGAAATCACTCGTGTATTATTTAAGATCGCTTAAGTGATCTCCGATTGATCGCTTTATTAGTTGTTATCATGATTTATTTTTTCATATAGTGGGAGATATTAATGAAATCATAGATCGGCTATGTCTTATCTAAAAATCGCTCATGTCTTATTTATACTTCCCTAAGGGTCTCCAATTTATTGTTAATTAGTTATTACTAGTATAAATTTATTATAAAGTGTGAGATACTGGTAAAATCATAGATCGCCTATGTGTTATCTAGAAATAGCCCCTGTGTTATTTGTGATCGCCTAAGTGATATCTCCGGTTGATCTCTTATTAGTTATTACTAGGATCATTTTTTACAAACTAGGAGATCCTAATAAAATTATAAATCACCTAATAATAAAATTATTACTACGTCATTAATTATCTATAATTGGCCCATGTATTATTTGTTATTGCCTAATAGGGGTTGATGCGGACGACACTTGGGGTGCTTGTTTTCCTAACGAGCTTGCTTTGCTCCTTGCAACTGGTCCAAAGCTTCCAAAAGTAACATCGAGGATGCTTTCTACATCAGCATAGAACCTAAAATTAGCAGCCTTGGTGGAAGTTGAACTGGAGTTGATTTTCTTTGAAACCATTTCAATGTTCTTTGAACTTTGGTGATTGAAAAGTTGAGATAAGAGGTAGAGATTGTCCCACTGGGCGTGCCAGAATTTGTAGACAATAAATTGCGTCGAGAAAATAAAATCAGGCCGAAAAATATTGCAACAATCGTAGTATTTTATTTCAAATAATTGAGTGTTACAATCTCTATGAATCCTCTCATTCTTCTTTTCAACAGTAAATAAAAGAGCCTTTGAGCTTAATCTTTAATTTTATTTTATTTTAATCCAAGTGCTTGAGGCCTAATCTTGATCTTGACGTATTTTTAATCCAAAGGCTTGCAGCTTGTTCTTGAATTTTCGTCTTGATCTTTTAATCCTTAGAACACCTTAATGCTTGTAGCTTTTAGAGAAATCTGCAGCGTTTGATCCACGAGTTTTCTCTTGCTTCTTGTTATAACTTCTGGTGTCTTTTCTGAGTTATGAAGACCCCTATTTATAGTTGTGGGAGGGAAGAGTTATGATAAGAACAAACTCTTTTCGACCAATCAAATTGAAGTGTGACAAGGCCGCATTTGATTGGCTAGAACATGTCACTTGCACATGTGGCGTGATTTCATTGGCCCTTTAATTTGACTTGGCATGCCTTGTCATTTTGATACGTGGCACAATCCTATTGGCTCTTCCGTTTGACTTGGCACGCCACGTCATTTGACACGTGGCACCAAATTGGGCCTCTAGGAAGATGACATCTTGGGCTTAATGAAGTGGGCTCATCACTTTAGCCCAATTAAATGGGCTAGCCCAATGGATTAAGACTTATTTATTTAATCCATATATGTTGGACTTATATAACTAATCCAATTATATTAGCCCAATAAATTTATTAAGACTAATATATTTAAAACATAGTCCGCATTATTTTATCGATTTAAATTTGATAAAATTTAAATGCTTACAAATGCCCCCTACTTCAAGACTTGTCGGATATATTTGTCAAATATCGGAAGACAAGGATTGAAGTATTACGACTAACACCCTTTTGCTTTCTTTTTCCAAGGAGAATCATATTTTTGTTTTCATCTCAATATGCAGCTTTCAAGATTAAGTAAACAATTCTTGAATCCAAGTACCAGATGGATTCCCTTAGGCAAACTTTACGTAAACATGGGTTTTGACTGGCATGAACTTTAGTCCAAGACCAAGTCACGTCGGTCTTGAATTGTTTCTCAACAATAGTGCAATTTAAGGCACGTGACTCCATTTAGAATCCAACTTCTTTCAAATGCTTAATTAGATTCCTACTTGAATTATGGAATACGTGTATTACTATCCGAGGAGTTGTCAAATTACTACATCTCAGTTCACGTTGGAAACTACTTCTTGGAGCCGCCTAAACAGGTGATCCCACATTGGCCAACAAATATTTAACGCCACATCTCGATAGCTATATAAACCCGTATGCCTTCCCTTTACGAACATCAATTGCAGTGTTTGCTAGCTACTTCAGAGTCTGTTTTTGACGAATATTGATGCGAAGGTAATTTTTTTCTTCTTCTCTTGTGTTGTTTTTAATACTTTGTTGTCTCTTTTTTCTTTTTAGATGTAAGTAACTTCATCAAACAACGAAGTACTTTAGGAGTTCGAGACGAAGACCTTTAAAATTTATGGCGGATGCCCTTAAAAGCTCGCGCAAACATCCTTAAAAGCTCGTGGCCCAGATCTTTAAAAGTTCACAGTGAAAGTCTTTAAAAGTTCACACTGAAGACCTGGAAATCCTTTAAAAGTTATGGCGAAGACCCTTAAAAGTTCGCGCAAAGATCTTTAAAAGCTCGTGGTAAAAATCTTTAAAAGTTGACGGTGAAGACCTTTAAAAATTCGCGGTGAAAACCTTTAAATTTCGTGGCGAAGATCCATAAAAGTTCGCGTAAAGATCCTTAAAAGCTCGTGGTCAAGATCTCTAAAAGTTGACGGTGAAGACCTTTAAAAGTTCGCGGTGAATACCTTTAAAATTTGTGGCGAAGATCCATAAAAGTTCGTGGTAGAAATCTTTAAAAGTCGACAGTGGGGACTCTTTAAAGTTCGCCAGAATCACCTTCAAAAGTTCAAGACAAGCACCTTTAAAAGTTCGAAACATACGCCTTTTAAAAGTTCGGAATGAAAACCTTAAAAATCCGAATACCTTTAAAAGTTCGAGACGAACACCTTTAAAAGTTCGCAACGAAAACCTTTAAAACTTCGAATGCCTTTAAAAGTTCGAGACGAACACCTTTAAAAGCTCATAACGAAAACCTTTAAAAATTCGAATGCCTTTAAAAGTTCGAGACGAACACCTTTAAAAGTTCGTAACAAAAACCTTTAAAAATTCGAATGCCTTTAAAAGTTCGAGACGAACACCTTTAAAAGTTTGCAACGAAAACCTTTAAAAATTCGAATGCCTTTAAAAGTTCGAGACGAACACCTTTAAAAGTTTGCAACGAAAACCTTTAAAAAAAAGTCCGACACAAACATCCCCCCCTTTTTTTTTACGTCTGAGGCGATTTTTTTACTTATCCATGTTGTCTTTCAAGATCACGATTGTCACTCTTCCCCTTTTTTAGGGCAGTACGCGGATATGAAAGTCAATAAACTTGAAGGTTATGCGAACATAAAGATATAGCGAATCCCCAGAATTCAATGCAAATACTTTGTAGCCTCCTAAACAACTGTCATCATTTCATTGAAGACATCAATTTACCATAGCGGCTTGCCCCCTTTAAATCAAATGGGATCCAAAGTTTAACAAAAGAATAGCATCTTAACTCGATTTTCATGTGGTATTTGAATGGATTACATTCCATCGTACTTCATTCGAACAATGATTGGGGCACTATGTATCTTTTAAACTCATGCGACTGAACTCAGAATGAAACTCTAAGCTGCCTACGTACTTCGGTGAAGAGGATCAAGTTATATCGTAGTTCAGAATGGGTGATTTTTTTTTCTCATTTTTTGTTAAATTGGTTTATGTCATAACTTTTGCCTAGGCCGCCCTTTTCGAGGTTTTCAACCGAGCGGACTATTTTTTTTTTTTTTTTACGTCCTAAATTTTGCCTAGGCCGCCTCTTTCGAGGTTTTCAACCTAGCAGACTCTTTTGTTTATTGTCCTAACTTTTGCCTAGGCCGTATCTTTCGAGGTTTTCAACCTAGCAGACCCTTTTCTTTTGTGGTGGGCCGTATACAGTTTAGACTCATGCGGGCCAGGAGTGTAGGAACATGCAGTTTAGGCTCATGTGTCAAGGAGCGTAGGAACATGTAGTTTAGGCTCATGCATCAAGGAGCATTGCAACTTCAAGGATAATACTTCTTCAAAAACTTGCCATTGATAGGGCCGATTCTCATGCCTTCTGTATCAACCAGCTTGTAAGCCCCACTTGAATAAGCTTCTTGTACGACATATGGCCCATCCCATTTTGAAGTAAACTTCCCTACAGGTTTATGAGAAGTAATAATGGGTCTTCTTATGGCAAGGACTTGATCTCCTACTTGAAAGGATCTTGGGCGAACTCTTTTATTGAAGGCGCGAGACAATCGAGCTTGATAACATTCAAGACTCTGTTGAGCTTCCAACCTTTTCTCATCAAAAGCCTCCAACTCTACTAATCGAAGTCGAGTATTTTCTTCATCAGTGATGACTTCTTGAATAGCTAATCGTAATGAAGGTATTTGACGCTCGAGTGGCAAGACGGCTTTAACTCCATAAACTAGTGCATAGGGGGTCGCTTGTGTTGGCGTGCAGTGAGTTGTCCTATATGCCCACAGAGCTTACTCCATGCAGTCATGCCAATCCCGTTTGGATTTGGAAACGACTTTCTTTAACAAGTTGCATAAAGTCTTGTTGAATGCCTCGGCTAGACCATTGGCGGCAGCATTGTACATAGACAAGTTACGTTGCTTGAAGCCAAAGAGTTCACATATCTTGTTCATCAACCTATTGTCGAAAGGCTTGACATTATATATTATTATGTAACAAGGAATGCCAAAGCGATAGATAATGTTTACTCGGATGAAACTTGCAACATTTTCCTTCTTTACTTCCTTAAGAGCAACAGTTTCAGCCTATTTTGAGAAGTAGTCAGTTGCAGCCAAGATGTATAGGTGCCCACCAGAGGACTTTGGCAGTGGTACAACAACATCCAATCCCCAAGCGTCAAACGGCCAGGATGCAACAGTCGGGTGCAACACTTCAGGAGGTTGATGAATAAAATTTGCATGGAATTGACAAGCCTTGCATCTTCGAGCATAGTCCAAGCAACCTTTTACCATCGTTGGCCAATAATATCCTATCCTTTTTTATATGAAAGTGAAGCTTTGGTCCAGACTAGTGTGACCCACATACCCTAGAATGTGCCTCTTGCAAAGCTTGGAGTGCTTCTTCTTCCCCTAAGCATCACAAGAGTACTCCCTCGAATGACCTTCTGTATAAAGTATCTTTGTAGTAAAGGAAGCGAGGTGAGCGACGATGGATTTCAGTCCTTCTTCTCGGATTTTCTGGAAGTATCTCATAGCATAAGTAGTTGATAATGGGTTGTCGCTATTCATTTTCTTCACCTTCAGCCTCATTTAGCGGCGGTACTACCCATTTTTGGCAGATAGTAACTTGCGCTTGATCATGCAGGGTTAACGATGAAGCTAGGGCAGCTAAAGCATCAGCCTTCTTATTTTTTTTCCTTGGCACATGCTGAATAGTCACATCATCGAGCCACCTCATTAATTTTTTAGCGTAATCATGATATGGGCGTAGTTCAGGCTTCTTGACCTCGTAACTACCTAAAAGCTGATTGACCACTAACTGGGACTCATCAAAGACTTGCAATTGCAATTGCTTCATATCAACGGCCATTTCAAGCCAAAGTATTAATGCTTGATACTCAACAACATTGTTGGAACGGAGTTGTGTCAAGGTAAAGGAGTAGGGCAAGACTTCATCTTGGGAAGTGACAAATACTATGCCAATACCAGCTCCTCCACGATGCGCAACACCATCAAAGTACATCTTCTATGGAGGTTGAACTTCAACGACCATTGCGTCCTCATCAGGTAGTTTGTCAATTAGATCCCAGTCACCTGGTATCGGATGATCTGGCAAGAAGTCTGCCAATGCATGTCCTTTTACAGCCTTTTGAGGGATGTACAAAATCTCGAATTGTTGAAATTGGAGGTACCATCTCGCTAGTCGATCACTAAACACAGGTTTTGACATCACGAACTTGATGGGATTTGCCTTAGAAATAAGACGGACAACATGAGCTTGAAAGTAGTGCTTCAACTTTTGAATTGAGAAGACTAGCGCCAAACACAACTTTTCAATTGGCGAATAATTCAGCTCGTTTGGTGTCATCATCCTGCTCAAGTAGTAAAGAGAGTTTCTTTCCCCTTACTATTTTCTTGGGCCAACAACGCTCCGACAAACCTTTCTTGTGCTGAAATATATAGTATCAGCGACTTTCCAAGTATAGAGGCTGCTAAAATCGGAGGCTTCATCAAGTAGGATTTAATGCTCTCAAAGGCATTGCTACACGCTTGGTCCCATTTGAAAGGGACACCTTTCTTCATAAGGCGATTGAATCGTTGGCACCTCCCAGCTAGGTTTGAGATGAATCTCCTAAGGTACGCTAACTTTCCTTGTAGACTTTTCAATTAGTGAATATCCTGAGGCTCAAGCAGTTTCAAGATTGCATCTACTTTGGCTTGATCAATTTCAATCCCTCGATGTCGGACAATGAAACCAAGGAACTTTCCTGAAGTAACTCCAAAGGTGCATTTCAATGGATTCATTCTAAGTTGGTACCTCCGGAGCAACTCAAACACCATTCTCAAGTCTTTCGAGTGGTCGCCTCTCTTTCTTGATTTTACCACCAAGTCGTCCACATAGCATTCAATGTTTTTGTGTAGAAGGTCGTCAAAAATATTTCTCATAGCCCTTTGATAAGTAGCACCAGCGTTCTTCAAGCCAAAAGGCATTACCCTGTAGCAATAAATACCTTTGGGGGTGCGGAATGCAGTAAGCTCTTCATCTTTTGGTGCCATGCGAATTTGGTTATAACCTGACGAACCATCCATAAACGACATTGCCTCATACCCAGTAGTAGCATCGATCATCAGCTCTGGAATAGGAAGCGGGAATTCATCTTTGGGACACACATTGTTGAGATCCCTGAAGTCGAAGCACACTTTTATCTGGCCATTCTTCTTCCTTACAGGGACAATACTTAAAACCCATGTTGGGTATTTAACTTCACGAATAAAGCCATCTTCGATGAGTTTGTTAACTTCAGTTTAACAGGGCAAGCACCATTCTTGACGGAAAGGTGATGGACTGCTACTTTTGGGTCCAAGCCAGGCATCTCTTTGTAGCTCCAAGCAAAGACATCCTTGAACTCCTTGAGTAACTTAATATAAGTGCTTTCTTCATCTATTTCTAGTAAAGCACTTAGGTAGGTGGGTCTTGGTTCTTCATCGGTGCCAAGGTTAACTTCTTTTAAGACATCAAATGTCGTCTTGACTCCTTCTTCAAGTTCAGGTGGAGAATCTTTCGCATCTTCATCTTCTTGAGGGTCCCCATCATTGAAGGATATGTGATAACACGGTGAAACATCGTCCAGTTTTTCGTCATTCTCCATTAGAGATAAAACGCCATGCTCGCCTTGTGCAGTAACATGATACAAAGAACCCACACTTTCTTCGTCTTCATCATGTTCTTTAGTGTAGACCACAATGTATGGCTTCACCTTCAGTACCTCATCACACGAAACCATGACTTTTGTTTGTCGCTTCATTCTAGAAGGAACCAAACTTTGAAAATCTTTAGAGATCTTCTGAATTTTGGGCAAAGCGGCTATTTTTGTATTTCGATAATTTCTCTGGAACTTATTCCCCTTATTTAATGGACCCAATCTCTCAAATACAGAAGTTCTCACAGTTGATTTTCCAAGTCGATTAAAGACAGAAGGCCTGTTAGAAATGGCAGATTCGTCTTCTAAAGTGATATAGTTGCTGCTCGCCCTTCTTATGGAGATGCGCACTGGTGACGGTTGCTTGTATCCCAAACCTTCATGTGGTTGTCTCGTCGCATCTTCTGATGGGAGCTTCCCTAACTTTGACGGCTTATTGGGATTGTATCCAACTTTTGCAAATAGCCTATAAGCATTAGGATCAAAACCTTCATCTGTTCACTTTGTAGGGAGTGCCACATTCTGCAAAAGATTTTGGGCTACAAACCCTGTAAGTGGTATTGAGGACGACTTTACTGCCTCAATTCGTTTGACCGGAAGAGTTAACCCCTTTAGCATGTTAGTTTAGAGATTAGATGATTCACCTTAATCTTTCTTCTTTTTAGGGACGTATTGGAGCGGAGGAGTTACTTTCTTGCCGCGAGACACAATGTTCCCTTTATGAGACTTATTTGGGTTGGGGTGTACCTTCTCAGCAACTACTTTGGTTTTGTCGGCAACCACCTCAGCTCTCTTAGCCGTGGACTCGTCATCCTTGTCATTCATGACATCATCAGCTTTTAGCTCCTTTACAATGCGGTTCTTCAAGTAGAACTTTGCATCTTTAAAGTGTGACTCAGCCTCGGTGAATGGCTCGTCATCAGCAATTATCTTCTTTTAGACTTCACCTTGGTAGTATTTCAAACATTGATGGTAGGTAGATGGAACGACTTTATTCTCATGTATCCAAGACCTTCCAAGCAAGACGTTGTATGAAGTCTTTGCATCGATCACATGCAGCCATGAACTTGATTGCATATCTTCAATGGTGATTCCCAACCTGATCGCGCCTATGGCCCTTTGCCCCCCTTGGTTGAATCCTTGGATCATCACATGACTTTTCGAAAGTTTGTTCATGGGAATACCAAGTTCTTTCACAGTGCGAATTGGCAAGATATTCACTGAGGATCCTCCATCAACCAAGATTCGATTTACCCTTTCATCACGCGTATAACCAACCAGGTACAATGGGAGGTTATGAATATATTCACCTAGTAGAAGGTCATCATTTGTGAACGTAACTTTTTCCTCGCACGCGTTAACTTCTTAAGAGATAGACTCAATCAGCTTTTTTGGAGATGGTGCCAATGGTAGGTCATCACTCTTTTCTTCCCCTTTATCAGCATTGCAACAAGAGGCCTCAATACCATCACGGTAAATCTTCATGCGGAACCAACATGACAAGAAATCCTCCAAGGTCATTGGATGTCGTGGGTTTTGAGGGTGGTGTACCTCCACTTTTGCTTTCTTCAAATGCCTAAATGGATTCTGTTTCCTTGGTCCTTTTAACATCATTTTCCTTGTTAGTTATTCTATTGATTCTTTTTGTGGGCTCTTTTTGTGGCGCCTACGACGAGTCACCAACGTCCAACCTTTATCATCATCAGGTTGATCGACTTCAACTTTATTGTTCTCCAGTAATTCTCCATCTTTACTTTCTTTAAAACCACATAATTCATCCGGACTGAATGAGCCAAAGGTGATAGAGACTTGGTTTACACTTGCTTTCTCATCTTCAAGCATAATCTTCTTTTCACGAGCCAAATCCATAGCTTTGTCCTTGAAGACAAAGCACTTCTCCAGAGGGTGGCTCACAAGTCGATGATATTTACAGTAATTTGGGGCATCACTTTTCCCTAGCATCATCTGGCCGCTTCATCTCCGGAAGCTCAATGAGATTTAACTTGATGAGTTCTTCAAAAATTGTTGGCACATCAGAATCCGAAAATGAGTACTCCTTCTCTTGCATTTCTTTTAGATTCAACTTTCCACTTGGTTTATCTTGAAAAGAAGTGGATATTGTACTCTGCTTCTTGCTCACCTTCATTGTGAACTTCACAGGTAATGTGTTGACATTCGTAGCTTCTTTGTTTTTAGACTTGGGTGCAAACTTTCTCATTTCCTGACTTCTTGCTTGTTGTTCCCTTTGCGAGGCTCATAGATAGGCATCCTTTCATTTCCAGCGGAGGCCATACTTAAATCCATGTCATGGGCACGAGTCGCCAGTTCTTCAAATATACTAGGCTTGATACCTTGCAAGATGTATCAGAGTCCCCAATGCATGCCTTGGATGCACATCTCAATGCTAGAAGTTTCACTAAGTCTGTCTTTGCAGTTGAGGCTTCCATTCCTCCAACGATTGATAAAGTCGATAACTTGTTCACCCTTCCGTTGACGAGTATATGTAAGTTACACCATGCTCACAGTGCGCCTTGTGCTATAAAAGTAATTGAAGAACTCTTGCTCTAGTTGATCCCAGCTATCAATAGATCCGGCCTCAAGGTCTATATACCAGTCAAAAGCATTTCCTTTTAGTGAGCGGATGAACTGCTTGACGAGGTAATCTCCATAAGTCCCAGCGTTGTTGCATGTCTCAACGAAGTGTGCCACATGTTGCTTTGGGTTGCCTTTTCCATCAAACTGTTGAAACTTCGGAGTTTGATAGCCAGCAGGCATCTTCAACATATTGATCCTCGCAGTATATTACTTTGCGTATGCGAGAGAGGACTTGGTGAAAACTTCTTACTTGCTTTTAATAGTTCCTTCAATGAACTCCTTTAGTTGATCGATTGGAATCATCCCTTCAGATGAGACAGGGATAGCCTTAGCGTATGCAACTTGTCTCGGGGGAGAATTACTCTTTGGAACCTCTAGGAGCTTGCCAGGTGCATGGGTGGATTCTTCTTCCATCAAGATCCCCACCCTGTCTATTAGCTTGTCAATTCTAGCATCTTGATTTTGCATGCACTTGGTCAAGCCAACGATTGCTTCCATCAAGTTTGCCAACTGCTCCTCCACAGATGAAGTGTTTGTCACCATGGCTTGCATGATTATCGTAGACGATGGAAAGTAGCATGGATTGTCACACATATTGATTCTCGAATGTCTCACGCTATGCGGTGTAAGCGGGGAGGATCCATAACTTAAAGCATCATCATCTTCCTTCACAACAGAGTTCTTGGACCCGGAGAGGTCAAGTAGAGCAAGAGTTTTCTTGATCTTTTCAGCAATATCGCTTCCTCCTTCGGGTGCGTTTGTGAAAGATCTTGCTCCTTTTGAGGTTAAAGATCCAAAAACAGGGGTTGATACGGACGACACTTGGGGTGCTTGTTGTCCTAACGAGCTTGCTTTGCTCTTTTTAACTGGTCCAAAGCTTCCAAAAGTAACATCGAGGATGCTTTCCATATCAGCATAGAACCTAGAATTAGCAGCCTTGGTGGAAGTTGAACTGGAGTTGATTTTCTTTGAAACCATTTCAATGTTCTTGAACTTTGGTGATTGAAAAGTTGAGATGAGAGGTAGATATTGTCCCACTGGGCGTGCCATAATTTGTAGACAATAAATTGCGTCGATAAAATAAAATCAGGCCGAAAAATATTGCAACAATCGTAGTATTTTATTTCAAATAATTGAGTATTACAATCTCTATGAATCCTCTCATTTTTCTTTTCAACGGTAAATAAAAGAGCCTTTGAGCTTAATCTTGAATTTTATTTTATTTTAATCCAAGTGCTTGAGGCCTAATCTTGATCTTGACGTATTTTTAATCCAAGGACTTGCATCTTGTTCTTGAATCTTCGTCTTGATCTTTTAATCCTTAGAACACTTGAATGCTTGTAGCTTTTAGAGAAATATGCAGCGTTTGATCCACGAGCTCCCTCTTGCTTCTTGTTATAACTTCTGGTGTCTTTTTTGAGTTATGAAGACCCCAATTTATAGTTGTGGGAGGGAAGAGTTATGATAAGAACAAACTCTTTCCGACCAATCAAATTGAAGTGTGACAAGGCCGTATTTGATTGGCTAGAACATGTTACTTGCACATGAGGCGCGATTTTATTGGCCCTTTAATTTGACTTGGCATGCCTTATCATTTTGACACGTGGCACAATCCTATTGGATCTTCTATTTGACTTGGCGCGCCACGTCATTTGACACGTGGAACCAAATTGGGCCTCTAGGAAGATGACATCTTGGGCTTAATGAAGTGGGCTTATCACTTTTGTCATGCCCCGAAACCCAGGAGCGCGACCAGCATTCAACCGAGTGAACCCGACCGAGCAAGCCTATTAGATTTCCTTCTACCCAAACGCATTCATGAATAAAGAGAATATATATGTTTTCTTTGATCAACCAATAAAGTGATCAAGTCTACAATACCAATTTCTTACCATTAGTTACTTTATTTTAAAATCTCAATTCCAAACACATTTTTCATAATCTAAAGTTAAAATAGTAATTCAAGCACAACACACGAGTTTGACTTCCCCAACACCATTATGCAACCCACACTATGTCTACGGAGCCTCTATAGATAAAGATGAGTACAATGATAATGCCGGCAATAAGTCCCCGGCTATATTTCAAACAAAATACACAAAGAACAAAAGATACATGACCCCGGGATGAAGTGGGGCTCACCAAGTCAGCTGGGAAGAAGGTGTACTGCTATCACTGATCAATATCTCCTGCTGTGGAACCACCTGCATCCATTTAAAGATGCATCGCTCCCGGCAGAAGGGACGTTAGTACCGTCGAATAGTACTAGTATGAAAACTAAACATCAATTTAAGAATTCAGAAATACAAGATGAATATGATGAACCAATGCGGCAATAGAATAATATAGATAACCGTTTAAACCAGAGCAAGATTATTAAGAGCTATCAATAATATTTATAAGATTTAAGATGAGATCCTCTGTAACCATCTTCACACAAAGCGGCTCCGCCGACTCACCCGATGTATGCAGGTGGAGGTGTAAGTACAATACCACAACTCTACTCAAGCGGCCATGCCGCCTCACCCCAATATATGCGGGTGGATGTATAACCACAGTACAAAGAAACTACACAAGCGGCTATGCCGCCTCACCTCAATGTTTGCGGGTGGAAATGCATCAACGATACCAATACCAATACAAAGCGGCTATGCCGCCTCACTCCAATGTATGCGGGTGGAAATGCATCAACGATACCAATAACAACACAAAGCGGCTATGCCGCCTCACCTCAATGTATGCGGGTGGAAATTCATCAACGATACCAATACCAATACAAAGCAGCTATGCCGCCTCACCCCAATATATATATGTAGGTGGTGGTGCCACAACAATACCAAACTACACACAAAACGGTCGTACCGCCTCACCCTAATGTATATAGGTGGAGATGCAGTCCCACAATACTATAATTCTCATACAAAGCGGTCATGTCGCCTTAACCCAATATATGCGGGTGGAGGTGTATCACAATCACAATCTCTACACAACTTGCCATAATAACTTTCACGTAAATCACGACTTGAAATTATAACATGTGGATATACAATCCATAGTTTAGAACACATCCCCAGTTTGTAATGCAATATGATAAGAGTATTTGAAACACAAATTGAATATATATCTTTATCACAAGACTTATCGGAATACTCGATTTATAATCAACATCTTGGAACTTATAAGGATATTGAAAATTTCAATTCTTAAAGAAGGGTTTAGCCAACATACCTCACTTGAGCTTCCTTACACTCTAAATATTCCGGAATTCTTAGCAACTTCAATCTATTTTAGAAATATAACAAATTGAACTAAAATTAGGAAGATGATCATGGTTCTAGCTCATTTGAGCATTTTATCAAACATTAGGTGTGCACAAGGTTTCAAGGTCCTTTTATGGAGGATTCCATCATCCCACAACCCAATCTTTACCATGCTTAGTTCAACAATCTTCCTACACCCCTTGATATCACATGCATGCAAAATAAACAACTCCCATACCCAAATATTATCTTGCTAATTACCCATTTTCAGAAAATTTCGAAATTATGAGTTAGGGTGTAGAATCTTACCTCTAGGATGAAGACCTAGTGAGTTTCCTTTTTTAATCTTCCAAAACTTGAGCAAGAATTGAAGAATCAATTATTGAGTAACACCTTCTCACTCTAGGGCACTCTCTCTCACTCTAAAATATCAGATTATAGCTCAAAAATGGCCCAAAGTGTGTATTTAACGAAGTAGGGTCATGTTTTAAAAACCCAAAAATGAAGTTCCGGAACAGGTTCTGCGGTCGCATATGCGACCGCATAATGATTATACGGACTGCATATCGATCGTATAATTGGTGTCCAAAATGACCAAAAAAATAATTGCCTGTATTTGCGGTCACTATGCGGTCCACATAACTGTTATGCGGTCGCATAGTGTACCGCATACAGTTATGCAGTCGCATAGTCGACCACATAATTGCTTCCAACTGGCCCAATTAACTGTCTCACTTGCGGTCAATATGCGATCCGCAGAGTAATTATGCAGTCGCATAATTGGACCGCAGAAACTCATTTCATTGCCAAATATTTTTCTTTATTTTTCGGTGCATTGTTCAACCAAAAAAGTTTGAGCCGCGGCCCAATTCAGCACCACGAAATATTATTTTCTTTTGCAAAATTTGCCGGGCTTTACACTTAAGTACTTCAAAAATTTTCGGGGTATTACAACTTTAGCCCAATGGATTAAGACTTATTTATTTAATCCATATATGTTGGACTTATATAACTAATCAAATTATATTATCCCAATAAATTTATTTGGACTAATATATTTAAAACATAGTTCGCATTATTTTATCGATTTAAATTCGATAAAATTTAAATGCTTACAGTATTATTTGTGATCGCCTAATTGATTTTTGATTTATCACTTATTAGTATTATGAGGATCATTTTCTTATAAAGTGAAAAATTCTTGTGAAATTATAGATCGCCTTTGTATTACCTAAATATCAATCATGTATGATTTATGATCGCTTAAGTAATCTCCTGTTTGCCGCTTATTAGGTAATATTAGGATTTTTTTTTTTTATAACGTGAGATCTTAGTGAAATCATAGATTGTCTATGTGTTATCAAAAAATCGCCTATGTATTATTTATGATTACATACGTGATCTCTGGTTGATCGATTATTAGTTATTGTAAGGATACATTTTTTTATAACTAAAGTGGGAGATCCTGGTAAAATCATATATGGCCTATGTATTACCTAGAAATCAGTAATGTATAATTTACAAATAACCACTTTCTCAACTTTTATAATTGAAAAGTAATCACTATTGTAGAGTTTCAAGAGTTTCACATGTGAAATTTGAAGAGACTTGATACTTTATGACTGTGGTTATTTTTCAATTACATGACTGAAAAATGGGTAGCACAAGCTATTACTATAATTTTTAGAGTATATACTATATTTTTGAATTCGAGCCCTAAGAATAAAGTCGTTTTTGGTAAGAAGCATTTGATCAATATAGCGTGAAATCAGATTGGCCAAGCTCCAAAAAGCATCCTAAACACCTGGTGGGAAGAAAAACAAATAATGCTACTTTTTGGAAAACCAGAAAAGACATATTTTTACGAAATTTGCCCAAATATTCATAATTCTTACCAAAAGTAGGAGTAGTTCAAACATACAATTGTTTTCCAAAATTATTATTTTTTAAATCCAAACTAAAATCACCTTTTTTCTGTCTCTCACCGCAATGTTTCTTAGACAAAATAGGTGAAAACAATTATCAACTAACGGAAATGTTAGTTTAGAGTATCTTTCCATGAAGAACTTAAGGAATTATGATAATTCTTACACGTGGTGCCTTTATGCGGAAATACGATTTAAAAACATGATTAATTAGCAAAGAATAAAGCAAATCGTGTGAAATAAATACATAAATTATGTTCACAATGTGACCAGATCAGCTAGTTTGGGGGCTCAATTCTAATTCAAAAGGAACTACGTGTCCTTTCTTTGCTATTTATTTCGATAATAAAATATATATTAGCTAAAAGAAGATTGCACACTAATTAACCTTTTGCTTTTGTGTTTAGCAACAAAATCTTACCTATCAATTCTGCAAATATTTTTAATACTTGGTCCTTCAACGTATCAAAAAGCGAAAATAGTACCAACAATTCACTCCATTATAAGTACTAGTATCCATTAGTTGTGTCACATCACAGTTATTAAATTTAATTTTACTATTTAAATAGTAGCCATAACAAGGCAAAATTCAAAATTTGTTCTTAAAAAATGGCCACTACTGTCTTCTCTCCTCCATTAGGAATTAAACGAGTTGGCACTCACAACGGTACCTTTCATTGTGACGAAGCTCTAGGTTGTTTCATGATTCGTCTCACGCCGAAATTTTACGATGCACAAGTTGTTCGCACCCATGATCCTCAGGTACATATCTTTTTGTTATCAACTCTACTTATGTGCAAAACAAAGTCAAAATTGATGTTGATCTTCCAATGTCATTCTTTTGCTACAACATACTATAGTAACTTTGAAAATCAATAATGTTAAGAAAAATGGAGTAATTTTGAAAAGTCTATTATGCCCTTGACGTTATAAATCATCTCATTTATATAACACCTTCTAAATACTATATACTATAATAATATATTTTCACTTAGGTATTTTACTTATAATTAAAATAACTTTAAATTATTTTATTTATTATTTTTATAATATATCCATACATTTAATTTTTTCATGGCACTCAATATGTTTAATCATATTCAAACATGAATTATATAAAAACAATAAAAATACTTATTTAATATTTATTTGAAATAACAAAAATAGATTCGTTTAACAAATAATAGCTTTTTATAGTTAATAAGAATTTTAGAAAAAGTTTCAAAGATATTTGTGTTTAATTAAGTTTTTTAAAGCTTTATCTATTAATATTATTTATTTAAAAGTATTAATCCAATGTGTCATTGTGTTAAATGTAAGTATTTTATTTATTGGATTAATGGGTATGGCTTGGCTGATAAATCAATGAGCTTTGATTTTATAATTTTCATTAAAAATATTTCATTAAGCATGGTTAAGAACGTGGACCTGAGATTTGTTCACGGTAATGTTACCGATAAATTTAATAATGCTACTTATATATGTTGAAAATTAATGTTAAGAAAAAATTAAATGTATGAATATATTATAAATAAAATAATATTAAGTTATTTAGGTTATAAATATTGGGTAAAAATATATTATATAGCATATAATATATGAGGTATTGCATAAATGAGAGGATTTATAATTTCAAGGGGATAATAGATTTTTCAAGTGAAAGGATTGTAAAATATGGTTAAAGTGACTATTATAATAACTGGAGCATAGTAAAATGATTTAGCGTAACAAAAGAAGAAAAATTGACTTTTGGGTAATGAACACAAAATTAAATGACTCTTACGCAACAAAAGAAAGAAAAATTTATATTTATATCACAGTTATTAAATTTAATTTTACTATTTAAATAGTAGCCATAACAAGGCAAAATTTGTTCTTAAAAAATGGCCACTACTGTCTTCTCTCCTCCATTAGGAATTAAACGAGTTGGCACTCACAACGGTACCTTTCATTGTGACGAAGCTCTAGGTTGTTTCATGATTCGTCTCACGCCGAAATTTTACGATGCACAAGTTGTTCGCACCCATGATCCTCAGGTACATATCTTTTTGTTATCAACTCTACTTATGTGCAAAACAAAGTCAAAATTGATGTTGATCTTCCAATGTCATTCTTTTGCTACAACATACTATAGTAACTTTGAAAATCAATAATGTTAAGAAAAATGGAGTAATTTTGAAAAGTCTATTATGCCCTTGACGTTATAAATCATCTCATTTATATAACACCTTCTAAATACTATATACTATAATAATATATTTTCACTTAGGTATTTTACTTATAATTAAAATAACTTTAAATTATTTTATTTATTATTTTTATAATATATCCATACATTTAATTTTTTCATGGCACTCAATATGTTTAATCATATTCAAACATGAATTATATAAAAACAATAAAAATACTTATTTAATATTTATTTGAAATAACAAAAATAGATTCGTTTAACAAATAATAGCTTTTTATAGTTAATAAGAATTTTAGAAAAAGTTTCAAAGATATTTGTGTTTAATTAAGTTTTTTAAAGCTTTATCTATAAATATTATTTATTTAAAAGTATTAATCCAATGTGTCATTGTGTTAAATGTAAGTATTTTATTTATTGGATTAATGGGTATGGCTTGGCTAATAAATCAATGAGCTTTGATTTTATAATTTTTATTAAAAATATTTCATTAAGCATGGTTAAGAACGTGAACCTGAGATTTGTTCACGGTAATGTTACCGATAAATTTAATAATGCTACTTATATATGTTGAAAATTAATGTTAAAAAAAAATTAAATGTACGAATATATTATAAATAAAATAATATTAAGTTATTTAGGTTATAAATATTGGGTAAAAATATATTATATAACATATAATATATGAGGTATTGCATAAATGAGAGGATTTATAATTTCAAGGGGATAATAGATTTTTCAAGTGAAAGGATTGTAAAATATGGTTAAAGTGACTATTATAATAACTGGAGCATAGTAAAATGATTTAGCGTAACAAAAGAAGAAAAAATGACTTTTGGGTAATGAACACAAAATTGAATGACTCTTGCGCAACAAAAGAAAGAAAAATGACTTTTGGGTAATAAACACAAAATTAAATGACCACCCATACAAATTTTGTGCTTGATGCTGTGTTTGATGTTGGTGGAGTTTATGATCCAAGTCGAGATCGATATGATCATCATCAGAAGGGATTTGAGGAAGTTATTGGATTTGGCTTCACTACTAAGCTTAGCAGTGCTGGTTTAATTTACAAGGTAAACAACAAAATCTTAGTTACACCTATAATTAATTACAAACCTCTTATGTTGATTACTTTTAGCAAAATGCTGCGTTCAATAGATTTCTGTGGTCCGATTCTTTTCCGGACCCCGCGCATAGCAAGAGCTTAGTGCATCGGACTGCCCTTTTATGTTGATTACTTTTAAATTTTTCTTTTTCATGTATGTCCTATATTGCACTTCCAGCATTTTGGAAAGGAAATCATTGCAAAAGAAGCTCAACTTGACAAAGAACAACCAGATGTGCAGAGGTTGTACTTCGCGGTTTACAAAAACTTCATAGAGCTATCAACCAGTATTTCATGCTTAACATTTTATAACCCAATATTTTGTAGTACTCATTCCAAATTTATTTTTCTCCCTTACATTGTTGATATCATTTTTCTGTTGTTGTTATTTACTTGTTCTTATTCTTCCTCTCGAGTCGAGGGTATTTCGAAAATAGCCTCTCTGCCCTCCAGGGTGGGGGTAAGGTCTGCATACACATTACACAGACCTTACCTCACTTGTGGGATCCCACTGGGCAGTGGCGGATGCACATGGACACTTGTGGGTGCTTAAGCACCCATTAACTTTAACCATATTTAGTAAATTACAAAGGCAACTGTACAAATATTTAGATAAATATTGAGTAAATTCATTCTTCCTCTTCTTTTGGAGTCTTTCTTTAAAATCCTGGATTCACCACTGCCACTGGGTTGCTGTTGTTGGTTGTTATTGCTCATTCCAAATTTGAGTTGCATATACTAACAGGGGGAATTCACGATATATTGCCAATGGTTCAGAGTGTGATCTTATTATATGTATACGTTTCGAATGTTCTTGTATATGAATATATAGTTCGACCCGTTCAGCTGAACTCACAGGACACGCTCTGAATCCGTCTATCTACTAAATGAACCGATGGATTTAACAGGCAGTGGATGCACATGATAACGGAATTAATCAGTACGACAACCAGAACCCGAAATATGTAATAAACACACAATTGCCTTCAAGAGTTTCAAGATTCAACTTGGATTGGAATGACAGTGATCAGTCCACGCAAAAGGAGAATCAAGCTTTTGAACTTGCTATGAAATTGGCTGGTGCCGAATTTCTAGAAGTTAGTTTCGATCTCCTATTTACTATTTTCCATTACTTATAACTCTTCTGCACTATTAATGAAACATGTTTTGCTAATTAGGTTCTGGTTTAATTACTAGAGTATTCATTACCACGCAAAATCATGGTTACCAGCAAGGTCAATTGTCAAGGAAGCTCTTCTAAAAGAAAGGATGCCGACCCAAGTGGAGAAATAATGGTTTTATCAATAACTTGTCCTGTTAGTTCCATTTCACACTATTTCATTTCCTTTACCAAAAATTCTACTCCAAGTTTTATAAATACTTCTCTAGCAACGCCTGTTTACCTTGTGTTGCAGTGGAAGTCTCACTTGTATGAGCTTGAGGAGGAGTTGAAGATTGATACAACAATTAAATATGTTCTGTTTCAGGCAATTCTCATCTTATTCTTTTTTTTTCCCTGAATGGCAAAGTGTTTTACTGTTAGTAATAATATTTTGATTTTACCGTCCACTATACTTTTTGGTTATTTATATCCTTGCCGCTAGTAAATGGTTTTGTATTTGCCTTGAAGTTAGCGAAGCTCCATCTTGAAGTATAACATAGGATAACTTTAAACAATGGTAAAGAGTAAAGGCGTATATTTGAAACTTTACTGGAATATTTTGACACGTGGGAATTCGGTCAATCTATGTTAGAATTTCTTTAGAGTTTAGAGTCGGCGGCAAATAGGAGACCATTTGCTAACGATAAGAATATGAAACTCTCTATAGTGTAACAGAGGGTAATAAAATATTTCATGTAGTAAACGGTAAATTGGACTATTTTTATTTTTTGATTGTTTCCCATACTATACATTAGGGGTGTACAAATGAAAACAGATAAATCGCACCAACCCGATAATCTGAGTCAAACCGGAAAAATAAATCCGACTATGATTTGGTGTTGGAAAAACAAACCCGACCACATTTGGTTTGGTTTGGTTTTAACTAAAAAGAGTCAAACCGAAACCAAACCAACCCGACATTATATGTATAGAAGTTTTAAATATATTTAATACATAAAAATATTTATGGTAGTGTAGTTTATAAATAGTTTTTAAGTTTTTTCTTATTTTTATCTTTTAACATATTATTTCAAGCTTGGGCTTATATTTTTTGGGTGCTCCAATAAGTTTTATAGTCTATAAATGTTAGTAACTCAAATAAATCCTAAACAAAAATCAAATCAATACTAATGCTAATAAAAGACATTCAATTCAATTGTACTATGAATGAAAATAGTATTGGATATATATTTTTTAGTTTTTCCATAGTTTAGATAAAATGTATAACTTATTTTTCTTTTAGTGGTTAGTCATGTAAATAATAATACTTATTAATCATAATTTAAATTATGTTTGTTTTCATTATGACTTATTAATAATATTTATTTTATGCTATTTTATTATCTTTATTGTTGACTATTTTAGTACAATACCATGACTCATCTCATATTTATGTTATTTTATTGAAAAATACCTTATATAGTTCTGTCTTATTAGGATTAAAGAAATATTTGGAGCACAAATTTTACGTTTTGTGCTATGAAGACTTTATGAAAAAAATCGAAAACTCCCGAAAACCCGAGAAAAACCGAGATTAAAAAACCCGACTTTTATTGGTTTGGTTTGGTATTTAGATTTAATAACCCGGTACAATTGGTTTGGTTTGATAATTAGAAAATACGAACCAACCCGACCCATGTACAGCACTACGTATACACTCCATGAGTGAATGTCGATCGATTTCTGTAGCTTCAAATAAATATTGGAATCAAATGTATACTTCTTTTTTGTAGGACCAAAGAAGTAAGGATTGGGATGTTGAGGCAGTAGCAATAGCACCATACAAGTTTGAAAGCAGAAAAGCACTTCCAACCCAGTGGTGAGGTCTTACTAATTAAGAACTTTCAAAAGTGATTGGGATTTTTGGTTCTGTTTTTGTGCATATGAGTGGCTTTATTGGAGTTAATCATAGCTATGAAGGTGCACTTTCTATGGCAAAAGCAGGTCTCCAGCAGGGTTAATTCTTAAGTGAATTAATCGTCTTCCAATTTTTTACACTCTAAGAATATAATTTGCCTCAAGTAACTCTAGCCAAACTATCTCATATCGACAAACTATGTATCATCTCGTTTATATGGTTATGTTGTTTCCTGTCTTATTAATGTTATTGGAATATTGTTGTTTCAGTTGTAACTTTACATCTACTATAACTATCTTGAGGTTTGGAGATCACAATCTTCACTTGTTTGAATATATGGCTGTCCTTTTCTTTAATTAGGACAGTTGTATCTATAATATACATAATTTATTTTTTATTTTATTTCGGTACAATACGGAATACAGTCAAACCTCTTTATAACAACCTCCTTTGTTCATGATGTTTTTGGCTATTATAGCGATCGAAATGTTGTTATAGAGAACATATATTATAATATAACATGAAAATTAGTTCCATAAAATATGTTTTTTATACTGAATGGTTGTTATATAGCGATATTGTTATAACGAGGTTAGACTTTATATGATTCATGACATCTCTCTCCAAGGAGCACACATGAAAGAAACAATATTATATGCTGGTAATCACACTTTTGAAGAATAACAATATGTAGCACGTATAAAAAATAACAGCAGGACGCAAAGTTGATAGTCTTAATTTCAAGCACTTACCACATTCTTTACTTTTTAGTCGTCATATTTAGATGCAGGACATGGACATGTTAGGCTTTCCTTTTGCATCACATAGCCAAAAGCCTCAAATAAAGAATCGTTCCTTTATAAATACTCCAATTTTGCAGTATTTCCTGATCTCAATGACATCTCACAAAATATATGGGGCCTTGACATAATGTTTCTTTTTAATGCAGTACGTAAAATAAACAACAAGTAGTTCTCGACACTAACTTGCTGGCAAGGCACCCAATATTTTGTGAGATGTCACTGAAATCTTTGGTATTAAGAAACAGTTCTTCATCCATGGTCTTTGGCCAAGTGATACAAAAGTAAGAAGCTTGAAACGTAAATGTGTTGCAACTAAATCTGAAGACCAAAAAGTAGAAAATGTGGTAATTACCAGTAATATTGTTATGTATTCAAGATATGTATGCAAGGATGAGATTTAATTTGAGGCTTTGGCTCTATTTATATTGCAGCTAGTTGTGTATCACATTAATAGCATTTTTCACACACAAATATCATTTATTAACTAACAAGTTTCAATAACATGGGGGATATCACTCCTAAACCCAAACAACATAAAATGAGAATTGGACCGGTAATTCACTCCATCTAAACCTCTACTTACTTGCCGAAACAAAAGAGATACCGATTTGCCTTCTTCTGAATTTTCTCTTCACAATTATTCTGTTGCTGCGCCTCTCTCTCTTTTGAAGATTAAATTTTGGGTTCGCCTCTGGCCACTAGCAGTAATAGTCGCAGGCCTTCCCCTGCGGACTAAACAAGTCTCCCACTGCATGTGGACTAAACAATTCAATAGACGAAGTTTGCCGGTTATTCGACGTCTCTCTCTTTTGTATCAGTCTAGGTTTCTAGAATACAAGTCCATCTAGGTTTCTAAAATTACAATAAGGCATTCAAGAACTTCTGCAACATAAGATTCCTTCTTCTATTAAGCTTGAATAAATGATCAACATTCACCAATTTTTAAAAATATTCATATTTAAAAAAAATATTTATGTTAATATTTAATATTCAATCATGATATGGGAACACACGTAACACTCATATACTAAAACAAGTACTCATTCAGAAGGACAAATAGAATTGGACAGTAGTACCTCTATGATGACCCAAAATGTCATCTTTAAATTTAATGATTAATTATATGATCTAAGCACTATTTACCATTACTCGACTTGCGTGTGCAGTCTGTAAAAAATATTTCGGAAAATTTTCAGGTGAAAAATAGATAAAAATGTGAATTAGATGTTTAAAACACAACCGAGTTAACTTTGGTCAATATTTTGAGTAAACGGACTCGGATCAGTATTTTGATGTTCTGATAGGTCCGTATCGTGAATTGGGACTTGAGCGTATGCCCGGAATCAAATTCCGAGTTCCCTATCCCGAGATATAGAATTTTAATGAAAAATTTAAAGTTTAAGTTCAAATAGTGACCGGATGTCAAATTATGTGCAAATGACCCCGGAATAGAATTTTGATGATTCCAACAGCTCCGTATGGTGATTTTGGACTTAGGAGCGTGATCGGAATTTTATTTGGAAGTCCGTAGTGGAATTAGGCTTGAAATGCCGAAAGTTGAATTTTTGGGAAGTATGACCGAGGGGTTGACTTTTTGATATCGGGGTCGAAATCCGATTCTAAAAGTTTTCATAGCTCCATTATGTCATTTATGACTTGCGTGCAAAATTTGAGGTCAATCGGACTTGATTTGATAGGTTCCGGTGTTGTTTGTAGAAATTGAAAGTTTCAAAGTTCATTAGGCTTGAATCTATGTGTGATTAGTGTTTTTAGCGTTGTTTGATGTGATTTAAGATTTCAAATAAGTTCGTATGATATTTTAGGACTTGTTGGTATATTGGGTCGAGGTCCCGAGGGCCTCGGGTGAGTTTCAGATGGTTAACGGATCAAAAATGGTATTTAAACAACTGCTGTAAAAGCTGCTGCAAATTCTCTTCTGCTGTGCAATCGAGCCCCAGAAATCAAGCTGAGGATCGAAGGCAGGCTCGAGATCCATGATCGAAGGCCACTGATCGAAGGCCCAGGATCGAGGGTTATGACCAAGGCCAGTGATCGAAGGCCATAAGGATCGAAGCCATGATCGAGAGCCAAGATCGACGGTTATGATCGAGCCCCAGGGTCGAGGGCCATGATCGGACTCCCCATGATCGAACTCTCATGATCGAGGTCCAGGATCGGACTCCATGATCGAGGTCAGCCTGGACAGATCCGTAAGTGGGGTTTCATCCCATTCGTCATTTTTAACAACTTGGAGCTTGAGCAGAGGCGATTTTTGATATATCTTCGAGGAAAAACATTGGGGTAAGTGTTCTTAACTCAATCTTGGTTAGATTACCCGAATCTATCACTGTTTTTAACATTTAATTGGTGATTTAAGTTGGAAAAATTTAAAAATCCTCTTGGATAGATTTGTGGATTTGAGGATCGAATCGTTATTGGAATTTAGTCATTTTAGTATGGTTAGACTCGTGGTTGAATGGGCGTTCATATTTTGTAACTTTCGCCGGATTTCGAGACATGGGCTCCACGGGTCATGTTTGAGTTAATTTCGAATTTTTATTGAAAAAAATATAGTATTTTCGTATAGAATTAATTCTATAATTTTTGTTGACTGTATCGAATTAATTATGACTAGATACGAGTCGATCAGAGTCGAAATATCGAGGAAAAAACATAATACTTGGTTAAATTGGAGCAAGTCGAGGTAAGTGACTTGTCTAACCTTGTGTGGGGGAAATTTCCCCTAGAATTGATATTAATATGATTATTGAAATGTGTTGAAAGTTATGTACACGAGGTGACGAGTGTGTATACGGGCTAAATGTAAAAGATTATATTTTTAAATTGTGTAGATCATTGTTGCGCATTTATTAAATTATTTTATCTTGCTATATTCTTCATCATTGATCTATGATATATATATTTTTAAAATTTGTTTGCCTTTTTCCTGCTAATTGTTTTACCTGATTACTGGAAACTTGGTTTCTTTTATACTGTGCATTATTGAAGGTTGATTTTCTTTAAATAAATATTATTAATATGAAGTATTTGACATTTTTAAATTTGATATTGAAGCAACGTATTAAAAATTTGAAATATTATTTTCCTGAATTATTTATTCTTGAATATTTTCGTAAGATTATTTTTAGATTATTCTGGCATGAGCCGTGAGCTCTTTATTATTGAAAAATTTTGTTGTTGATTTATTTGTGGAAAATTGAAATATTGGGCACTTGAGGTGTAAATTGTGAAATATTATGATATTGATACGCATGCGGTGGTATAAGGTCTGGGTGTTGAAACGCATGCGGTGAGATAAGGGTGGCTTGATACGCGTGGCTAGTAGGGGTGACTACTAGAAGTCATGCGGTGTGATAAGGGTGGCTAAAACGCGGGATGCTATTTCGGAAAAAATATATTTTCGTTAAATAAATTGTAAAGGCTCCCGAGGTGGTATAAGGAAATGAGATATTGTGAAATTATTTATAATTTGGGACTACGGGGCGGTACCTCGATAGTGCCCTTGTTGATGTTGATTTATGGACATAGTTGCTTTCGATTAATTGTTGTGATTTTTATAAAGTTGAAGAAAATTCTATTTTGATTACACGAGATATTATTTGCAATTATTTGGTATCATTAAACGTGACATACTATTTGATTCATTTTCAATGTCATTTTATTTTACTATATTGATAAACATTTTACCATGCCATTATTATATTACAGTAGGGCCTCACCTGACCTCGTCGCTACTCTACCGAGGTTAGACTTTGCACTTACTGGGTATCATTGTGGTGTACTCATACTATACTTCTGCACATCGTTTTATACAAACCCAGGTACATTTTACCAGCCTAGATGTCAGTGAGTTACCTGCGCATGGAGACTTCGAGGTATATCTGCCAGCGTCCGCAGACTCCGGAGTCCCCTTCTATCATTGTATGTTTCTTCCTTATATTTTATTTAGACCTTGACTTATAGATGCATTGGGAATAAATTTTTAGAAGCTTGTGATTTATTTCTACCGGGTTTGGGGAGTTGAAATTGTTTGAATTGTAGTTTATCTATTTCAGATATTATTATTCCGCATTGATAAGCTTACCTAGTCTTAGAGACTAGGTGCCATCACGACATCCTACGGAGGGAAATTTGGGGTCGTGACAAGTTGGCATCAGAGCACTAGGTTCATAGGTGTTATGAGTCACAAGCAAGTTTAGTAGAGTCTTGCGGAGACGTCTGTACTTATCTTCGAGAGGCTATGGAACTGTTAGGAAATATTCACTTCTTTGATTCCTTATCGTACGCCTTTGTTGATTTCAAAGTTCTAAACAATTGTATTTTTATTTTCTCACAGATGGTGAGGACACGCACAACTGGATCTGATGATCAGACACCCGCGCCCCCTGTTGGAGCCGCAAGAGGCCGGGGTCGGGGTCGGGGCAGAGGCCGAGCCAGAGGCTGAGGAAGACCACGTGGTGCAGCCAGCGCACCTGCACGAACTGCTGCACCAGAGCCACCGGTAGCTCCAGTTGGAGAGAAGGCACCTGAAACGCCTATTACTACTCTTGCACTTCAGGAAACTCTTGCCTAGTTTTTGAGCATGTTTGGTACTTTAGCTCAGGCAGGATTAATTCCACTTGCTCCTGCCACATCTCAGGCTGGGGGAGGAGCGCAGACTCCTGCCGCCCGTACTCCAGAGCCATGTGCCCAAGTTGACCATTCCCCAGAGGTTATAGAAGTGCAACCAGTTGTCCCAGTTCGGCCTGATATTAGGACAACAGTTTCAGAGCNGCAGATGTACGGGCTGTTGCACCAGAGCCACCAGTAGCTCCAGTTGAAGAACAGGCACCTGGGACGCCTGTTACTACTCCTGCACTTCAGGAGACTCTTGCCCAGTTTTTGAGCATGTTTGGCACTCTAGCTCAGGCAGGGTTAATTCCACTTGCTCCTGCCACATCTCGGGCTGGGGGAGGAGCACAGACTCCCGCCGCCCGTACTCCAGAGCCACGGGCCCAATTTGACCATGCCCCGGAGGTTATACCAGTACAGCCAGTTATCCCAGTTCGGCCTGAGATTAGGACAGCAGTTTTAGAGCGGGAGCAGCTCAGGCTCGAGAGGTATAAGAAGTACCACCCTCCCACTTTCAGCGGTTTAGCTTCAGAGGATGCTCAGGGTTTTCTGGAGGAATATCACTGTATCCTTCGTACTATGGGTATTGTGGATTCCAGTGGGGTTTCTTTCACTGCATTCCAGTTTAGAGGAGCAGCCTACCAGTGGTGGCAGACATATGAGTTAGATAATCCCGCTGAGGCATCTTC
Source organism: Nicotiana otophora (assembly GCA_000715115.1). Taxonomy (NCBI): domain Eukaryota; kingdom Viridiplantae; phylum Streptophyta; class Magnoliopsida; order Solanales; family Solanaceae; genus Nicotiana; species Nicotiana otophora. The sequence continues at coordinate 18,417 of AWOL01S0019335.1, read as the reverse complement.
ACTCACTTGGACTCAATTTTCGGATATGTTCTTAAGGGAGTATGTTCCTCAGAGTCTTAGGGATGCATGGCGTGCAGAGTTTGAGCAGTTGCGCCAGGGTTCTATGACTGTGTCAGAGTATGCGGTTTGATTCAGTGATTTGGCTAGGCATGCACCAGCCTTAGTTGCTACTGTTCGAGAGTGGGTTCACAGATTTATTGAGGGTCTTCACCCTAGTATCAGATACAGTATGGCCCGAGAGCTATAGATGTACATCACATACCAACAGGTAGTGTCAATTGCTAGAAGATTGGAAGGTATGCGGACTCGGGAGAGGGAATATAGGGAAGCTAAGAGACCCCAAGATTCTGGAACATATAATAATTCTCGTGCCCCAGTTGCAGCCCATCATGGTAGAGGTTATGTGAGCCATCTTTTCGTTCAGCACTTCTAGCTTCCAGTGATATTTCGACTACTCCCAGACCTCAGGTTCCATATTATGCACCAACAGTGTCTTCTGTACCTCCTGTACGGGGTGCTTTCAGCGGACAGTCCAATCGATTAGGCTCGAGCCAGTCCCAACAGCCACGTCCTCCGAGGTCTTGTTTTGAGTGTGGTGACACTCATCATATTATGAGAGATTGCCCCAGATTTAGGAGGGGTGCACCTCCATATATTTCTCAGGCCCCACCTATTCCACAGGGTCCTCAGGCTTCTCAGGCCATGATTACTGCACCAGTTGCCACTCCACCTGCACAACCAGCTAGAGGTGGAGGTCGGACAGGTAGAGGTCGCCCTAGAGGGGGAGGCCAGGCCACATATTATGCCCTTCCTGCTAGGACAGATGTTGTTTCATCCGATTCTGTTATCACAGGTATTATTCCGGTCTGTCATAGAG
>AWOL01S0019335.1:0-14248 GCA_000715115.1 Nicotiana otophora | reverse complement strand
GTCCAGACAGTTAAAGGTGCATGAGAAGAATTATCATGTACATGACCTGGAGTTAGCAGCTATTGTTCATGCCTTAAAAATTTGGCGGCATTATTTGTACGGTGTCCATTGTGAGATCTACACCGATCACCGGAGTCTGCAACATCTGTTTAAACAGAAGGATCTTAACTTGCGACAGTGGAGGTGGTTGGAGTTGCTTAAGGATTATGATATCACCATTCTCTATCATCCTGGGAAGGCCAATATGGTGGCCGATGCCTTGAGTCGTAAGACAGAGAGTTTGGCAGCTTAGCATATTTACCGGTAGCAGAGAGGCCTTTGGCCTTGGATGTTCAGGCCTTGGCCAACCAGTTTGTTAGATTGGATATTTCTGAGCCGAGTCGAGTTTTGGCTTATGTGATTTCTCAGTCTTCTCTTTATGATCGTATCAGGGAACGCTAGTATGATGACCCTTATCTGCTTGTCCTTAAGAATACAGTTCAGCACGGTGATGCCAAGGAAGTCACTATTGGAGATGATGATGTATTATAGATGCGGGGCAGGCTATGTGTGCCTAATGTGGATGGATTACGTGAGTTGATTCTCCTGGAGGCTCACAGTTCGCGCTACTCTATTCATCCAGGTACTGCAAAGATGTATCAGGACTTGAGACAACACTATTGGTAGAGGCGGATGAAGAAAGACATAGTGGGGTATGTATCTCGGTGTCTAAATTGTCAACAGGTGAAATATGAGCATCAGCGACCGGGTGGATTACTTCAGAAGTTAGAGATTCCAGAATGGAAATGGAAGCGGATCACTATGGATTTCGTTGTTGGGCTCCCACGGAATCAGCGGAAGTTTGATGCACTTTGGGTGATTGTGGATAGGCTGACCAAATCAGCTCATTTCATTCCCGTGATTACTACTTACTCTTCAGAGCAACTGGCTCAGGTATATATTCGCGAGATTGTCAGACTTCACGGTGTACCGGTATCTATCATCTCTGACTGAGGTACACAGTTTACCTCACGATTTTTGAGGGCAGTACAGCGTGAGTTGGGTACTCGGGTAGAGTTGAGTACAACATTTCACCCTCAGACGGACGGGCAGTCCGAACGCACTATTCAGATACTGGAGGATATTCTTCGGGCGTGTGTGATAGATTTTGGGGTGCTTGGGATCACTTCTTACCACTTGCGGAGTTTGCTTACAACAACAGTTACTACTCAAGCATTCAGATGGCTCCGTATGAGGCCTTGTATGGTAGGCGGTGCCGGTCTCCAATAGGTTAGTTCGAACCGGGCGAGGCTAGACTATTGGGTACAGACTTGGTTCAGGATGCCCTAGAAAAGGTTAAGATAATTCAGGATCGACTTCGTATAGCCCAATCTAGACAGAAGAGTTATGCGGATCGGAAGGTTCGCGATGTTGCATTCATGGTTGTTGAGCGTGTATTGCTCCGGGTTTTGCCTATGAAGGGTGTGATGAGGTTCGGAAAGAGGGGCAAGTTGAGCCCTAGGTATATTGAGCCTTTTGAGATTCTTGAGAGAGTTGGAGAGGTGGCTTACAGACTTGCATTACCACCTAGTCTTTCTGCGGTTGATCTAGTATTCCATGTTTCTATGCTTCGGAAATATCACGGCGATCCGTCTCATGTGTTAGACTTCAGTTCGGTTCAGTTGGACAAGGATTTATCTTATGTTGAGGAACTAGTGGCTATTTTAGATAGGCAGGTTCGAAAGCTGAGGTCAAAGAACATTGCTTCCGTGAAGGTTCAGTGGAGGGGTCATCCGGTCGAGGAGGCGACTTGGGAGGCCGAGCATGATATACGCAGCTGTTATCCACACTTATTCACCAGCTCAGGTACTTTTCTAACTCCGTTCGAGGACGAACGTTTGTTTTAGAGGTGGAGAATGTGATGACCCAAAATGTCATCTTTAAATTTAATGATTAATTATATGATCTAAGCATTCTTTACCATTACTCGACTTGCGTGTGCAGTCCGTAAAACTTTTTCCGGAAAGTTTTCACGTGAAAAATGGATTAAAATGTGATTAGATGTTTAAAACACAATTAAGTTGACTTTGGTCAACATTTTGAGTAAATGGACTCGGATCAGTATTTTGACAGTTCTGATAGGTCCGTATCATGAATTGGGACTTGGGCATTTGCCCGAAATCAAATTCTGAGGTCCCTAGCCCGAGATATGGAATTTTGATAAAAAATTTAAAGTTTAAGTTCAAATAGTGACCGGATGTCTAATTATGTGCAAATGACCCCGGAATAGAATTTTGATGATTCCAACAGCTCCGTATGGTGATTTTGAACTTAGGAACGTGATCAGAATTTTATTTGGAAGTCCGTAGTGGAATTAAGCTTGAAATGCCGAAAGTTGAATTTTTGAAAAGTTTGATCGAGGGGTTGACTTTTTGATATAGGGGTCGAAATCGGATTCTAAAAATCTTCATAGCTCCGTTATGTTATTTATGACTTGCGTGCAAAATTTGAGGTCAATCGTACTTGATTTGACAGGTTCCGGTGTTGTTTGTAGAAATTGAAAGTTTCAAAGTTCATTAGGCTTGAATCTATGTGTGATTCGTGATTTTAGCATTGTTTGATGTGATTTGAGGTTTCAAATAAGTTCGTATAATGTTTTAGGACTTGTTGGTGTATTGGGTTGAGGTCCCGAGGGCCTCGGGTAAGTTTCGGATGGTTAACGGATCAAAAATGGGACTTAAATAGCTACTGCAAATTCTCTTATGTTGTGCAATCGAGCCCCAGAAATCGAGCTGAGGATCGAAGGCACGCTCGAGATCCATGATCGAAGGCCACTGATCGAAGGCCCAGGATCGAGGGTTATGACCAAGGCCAGTGATCGAAGGCCATAAAGATCGAAGCCATGATCGATATCCAGGATCGACGGCTGTGATCGAGCCCCAGGGTCGAGGGCCATGATCGGACTCCCCATGATCGGGCTCTCATGATCGAGGTCCAGGATCGGACTCCACGATCGAGCTCAGCCTGGACAGATCCATAAGTTATAAAAACAGGGGGGGTTTCGTCCCATTCGCCATTTTTAACAACTTGGAGCTTGAGCAGAGGCGATTTTTGATATATGTTTAAGGAAAAACATTGGGGTAAGTGTTCTTAACTTAATCTTGGTTAGATTACCCGAATCCATCACTGTTTTTAACCTTTAATTGGTGATTTAAGTAGGAAAAATTTGAAAACCCTCTTGGATAGATTTGTGGATTTGAGGGTCGAATCGTTATTGGAATTTAGTCATTTTAATATGGTTAGACTCGTGGTTGAATGGGCGTTCATATTTTGCAACTTTCGCCGGATTTTGAGACATGGGCCCCACGGGCCATTTTTGAGTTAATTTTGGATTTTTATTGGAAACAAAATGTAGTATTTTCGTATAGAATTAATTCTATAATATTTGTTGACTGTATCGAATTAATTATGACTAGATACGAGTCGATCGGAGTCGGAAAATCGAGGAAAAAGCATAATACTTGATTAAATTGGAGCAAGTCGAGGTAAGTGACTTGTCTAACCTTGTGTGGGGAAAATTTCCCCTAGAATTGATATTAATGTGATTATTGAAATGTGTTGAAAGTCGTGTACACGAGGTGACGAGTGTGTACACGGGCTAAATGTGAAAGATTATATTTTTAAATTATGTAGATCGTTGTTGCACAATTATTAAATTATTTTATCTTGTTATATTCTTCTTCATTAATCTGTGATATATATTTTAGATTTATTTGCCTTTTTCCTGCTAATTGTTTTACCTGTTTAATTGAAACTTGGTTTCTTTTATACTGTGCATTATTTGAAGGTTGATTTTTTTTAAATTAAATATTATTAATATGAAGTATTTGACATTTTTAAATTTGATATAGAAGCAACGTATTAAAAATTTAAAATATTATTTTCCTGAATTATTTATTCTTGAATATTTTCGTAAGATTTTGTTTGGATTATTTTGGCATGAGCCGTGAGCTCTTTATTATTGAAAAATATTGTTGTTGATTGTTTTGTGGAAAATTGAAATATTGGGCACTTAAGGTTCAAATTGTGATATATTGTGATATTGATACGCATGTGGTGATATAAGGTTTGGGTGTTGAAACGCATGCGGTGAGATAAGGGTGGCTTGATACGCGTGGCTAGTAGGGGTGACTACTAGAAGTCATCGTGGTGTGATAAGAGTTGTTAAAATGGGGGATGCTATTTCGGGGAAAAAATGCATTCTTTAAATAAATTATGAAGGCTCCCGCAATGGTAAAAGGAAATGAGATATTGTGAATTTGTTTATGATTTGGGACTACGAGGCGGTAGCTCGGGAGTGCCCTTGTTGATATTGATTTATGGCCGAAGTTGCCTTTGATTATTGTTGTGATTTTCTTCAAGTTGAAAAGAATTCTGTTTTGTTTCCACGAGGTATTTATTGCCATTATTTGATATAATTAAATGTGACATACTACTTGATTCATTTCCATTATCATTTTATCATATAATATTATTTAAACATTTTACCATGCTATTATTTATTCTCCAGTAGGGCCTGACCTGACCTCGTCACTACTCTACCGAGGTTAGGCTTGGCACTTACTGGGTACCGCTGTGGTGTACTCATACTAGTTTCTGCACATCTTTTTGTGCAGATCCAGGTACATCTTATCAGACCACGCATCAGTAAACTAGCTGTATGAGGAGAATTCGAGGTACATCTGTCAGCGTCCGCAGACTCCGGAGTCCCCTTCTATCTTACTATGTTGTCTTCTTTGCTTTAGACTCTGATGTATAGAGACATAGAGAATAAATTCTTAGAAGCTTGTGACTTATTTCTACCGGGTTTTGGGAGTTGAAATTGTTTGAATTGAAGTTTATTTATTTCAGATATTTATTATTATTCCGTATTGATATGCTTACCTAGTNTCTGTGATATATATATATATATATATATATATATATATATATATATTAAATTTATTTGCCTTTTTTCTGCTAATTGTTTTACCTGTTTACTTGAAATTTGGTTTCTTTTATACTGTGCATTATTGAAGGTTGATTTTCTTTAAATTAATATTATTAATATGAAGTATTTGATATTTTTAAATTTGATATTGAAGCAACGTATTAAAAATTTGAAATATTATTTTCTTGAATTATTTATTCTTGAATATTTTCGTAAGAAGTTTTTTGGATTATTCTGGCATGAGCCGTGAACTCTTTATTATTGAAAAATTTTGTTGTTGATTTGTTTGTGGAAAATGGAAATATTGTGCACTTGAGGTGCAAATTATGAAATATTGTGATATTGATACGCATGCGGTGGTATAAGGTCTGGGTGTTGAAACGCATGCGGTGAGATAAGGGTGGCTTGATATGCGTGGCTAGCAGGGGTGACTACTAAAAGTTATACAGTGTGATAAGGGTGGCTAAAACGCGGGATGCTATTTCGGAAAAAAAATATTTTCTTTACATAAATTGTGAAGGCTCCCGCGGTGGTGTAAGGAAATGAGATATTGTGAAATTATTTATAATTTGGGACTACGGGGCGGTACCTCGGTAGTGCCCTTATTGATGTTGATTTATGGCCATAGTTGCTTTCGATTAATTGTTGTGATTTTCATAAAGTTGAAGGAAGTTCTGTTTTGATTCCACGATATATTATTTGCAATTATTTGGTGTCATTAAATGTGACATACTATTTGATTCATTTCCAATGTCATTTTATTTTACTATATTGATAAACATTTTACCATGCCATTATTATATTCCAGTAGGGCCTCACCTGACCTCGTCACTACTCTACCGAGATTAGGCTTGGCATTTACTGGGTACCGCTGTGGTGTACTCATACTACACTTCTGCACATCTTTTTGTGCAGATCTAGGTATATTTTACCAGCCTAGACGTTAGTGAGTTACCTGCGCACGGAGACTTCGAGGTATATCTGCCAGCGTCCGCAGACTCCGGAGTCCCCTTCTATCATTTTATGTTTCTTCCTTATATTTTATTTAGACCTTGACTTATAGAGACATTGAGAATAAATTCTTAGAAGCTTGTGATTTATTTCTACCGGGTTTTGGGAGTTGAAATTGTTTGAATTATAGTTTATCTATTTCAGATGTTATTATTATTCTGCATTGATAGGCTTACCTAGTCTTAGAGACTAGGTGCCAACACGACATCCTACGGAGGAAAATTTGGGGTCGTGACAACCTCTAATAAACCCATAAGAATATTAAATGAGGAATTTAATGATAAAAAAATAAGTCGAATAATAAGGCGCTCCATCTGATGGTAGTAACTAAATCAAATAATTAGTGATGTCTAAAAAAATGGAGAATAAATTATAGAGGAAGAACCAGTAACTCACTCCATCTAAACCTCTGCCTATTAGCAGAAAACAAAAAAAAACAGATCAATCTGCCCTCTCTCTCTCTCTTTCTTTGTCTCTCTCTGTACCCAAAGGCCGAAACTATTATGGTCACTAGCGGTAATGGTGGTCGGCCTTTACCTGAGGATTTAACGGTGAATATTCGACTCAGGTTGCCACTGGAGTCCTTGTTGCGATTCAAATGTGTCTGCAAGAATTGGTACGAGATAACGAAGAGCCATAGCTTCATCAGAGAACACATGAATTGGAACAGCAAGAGCAAATCCCCTCAAATCTTGATTTATGATTATAGTGCCCCAGATGATTCCCTTCCAATCACTTTTATTTCGATTTCAGATGCTGGTGTACTTGAAAATCCACCTGATTATCTCCAGGGCTTTAGAGGTATGACGTACCTTTTAGGTTCCGTGGATGGCTTATTTTTGTTGGAGCGAGAAATTGATGGGAGCATATTCAACATCTCCTTGTCATTGTGGAATCCTGCCACCAGGGAAGTGAGGCCCCTTCCTGCAGCCAACTTCGACCTTAAACCATCTTTCAGACAAATCGACCATCAATTTGGGTTTGGATTAGACCTCATGACTAATGACTACAAGGTTGTTTTGTTTCGGTCCTTCTGGGATGACATCAAAAATCATACTATCCCTCGACAATATGCAGCAGTCTATTCTTGTTCTAGGGATTCATGGAGAATCCTTGAACCTGCAAATCTCATACATGAATTTTGTGTAGAAACCGTTGGTATTGCTTATTTAAATGAAACTTATTATTGGCTGCTATGCGGCGGGGGTTGTACTTTTGATGATTATAGCGTTCTTTCATTTGACTTTGGCAATGAGGTGTTTGTAGAGATCGGAGAGCCAGATGTTGGGCGCGCTTTCAATCATTGTAATGTGAGGCTGGTATTGCTTGATGACTTCATTGCCCTCATGACCGTTGTTGACGGATTTGTTTATGATATATGGGTAATGATCCAACCAGGTGTTTGGAACAAACAATTTACCTTACAATACACTTCAAATATAAGGTCTTGGTATTCTAGCGCTCTCATTTTTGTAAATAAATGTTCCCTCCTATTCTCCTATGATGTTAGGACTCAGACGACGCGGAATCTTGGATTTTGTCATCCAGGCCTGAGGAGAGCCATTTGGAAAACCACAGATGGCTGTTCCGTTCATTTTTATAAGGAGAGCTTAGTAACAATTAAACGAGAGAATGGAGAGACGAACCAGTGAAACTTACAGACATATTTTAATTCTTGATTAAACTTTAAACAAGAGTGGATAATATGTTACCACTCAGCCTCAAGTTTCCCTAGCTAAGTTTGTCTCGTGTTAGTAAAGCTTTCTGGTTTAAAGATCACAATCATGTTATTATTATTGGCGCTTTGTTTCAGATATAACTTTACAATTACTTATTTCTTTCTTGGAGATCATAATCTTCACTTGTTTGAATATATATCTATGATTGCCTTTTTTCTTTTCTTTTAGCGTTGCTGAACCTTTATAATATTTGAATATACCACATCATTAGGATTTAGGAGGCTTTTTTACATGATCGACCGAAGAGATGAATCGTTTGACAGAAGAATAGCCTTTGTCGGAGGCTACTGTTATATGTTATTTCTACAAATATTTGAATCAGGCGTGTTAATAAGTTTTGTATTATCTTCCTCTGTTATGAGAAGAAATCTTCTCCATTGTTTACACATTGCTGTAGTCAGAAATTGAGTTCAAATATAAAGGGTTGATTATCCCTTCGCTATTTTCTTTTCGAGGGGGGAAGAAAAAATAAAGAACCTAGCTTTCTTGCCTTTCAATTCCTGGGGATGGGGCGGCGAAGCTACAGTTATGAATGGGGTGTCAATCTTTGCTAGAAAATTATCTTGTATGAATAGGTTAAATTTTATTTTTATTATGTATATACACTATATATTGAACCCTTTTAACCTTTTTCTTTTTGTGTTTACTTCGTTATAATTTGGTTTGGCAACCTAAACTGAAAAACCTGGTCCGCCTCTGATGATGATGGGTAAATTCTATGACTAAATCCCTTGAATCCTGTTGGATGGGTTATCAAATTGAAAAATGGAAAAAAATAGTAGGAATAGGAAAGTGCTGGCCTTGGCTAAACTCCCAAAGATGTTATAGGCAGATGGAAGTCAGTTGTGTATTGATAAAATGACTTTGATAAATAGCAAAAGGAACTTATGTTAACTTACCGGTTAACCATGGAAGACAAGTTAAGGTCTGTTAGGATTTCAACTTTAAATAATTAAAAAAAAACTAAAAAGAAAGTAATTAAAGTCAATAACGTAACTTATTTCTAAATGACCTTTTCCTACTGTTTCATGAACAAGGCCTTCACAAGCACTTTCAATGGCATTTCTTTCATTATAACCCAACGTGTCAAGAAGTGTTAGTATCTTTAAGAAAAAATGTTTACATATTCGAAATTTTCTCTCCAGATTAAGTTTGATAATCTTTTCATTTTTATTAGTAACAGCATAACCATGCGAAGCTAAATGCAACTTTGTGAAGATGACAAGCGTTATATTGTTAAAAAGTCAAAAAGTTTATACTGCTAAAGATGGTTAAAAAACAAATAGTGTCATGTTTCTAGTGGTCAGTTATAGCAAGGGCATTTGCATTTATACTCGATTTTGGGGTAACAATTGAATCTATACCCACTTTGCAAAAAAGTTTGCAAGTGTATCCACTTTACGATCAACTTCAGACTTATCGGGTCTGAAGTTAAAAATAATTAGTCTGAAGTGAAAAATTTGCACTTCAAATGCACTTAAGGCCAAATAGGTCTGAAGTGCAACCAATGGTTTCACGCACTTAAGGCTAATAAGTCTGAAGTGAAAAATTGCACTTCATATGCACGTAAGGCCAATAAGTCTGAAGTGAAAAATTGCACTTCAGATGCACTTAAGGTCAAAAAGTCTGAAGTGCAACAAACGTTTTCATTCACGTAAGGCCAAAAAGTCTGAAGTGAAAATTTGCACTTCAGATGCACTTAAGGCTAAAAAATCTGAAGTGCAACAAATATTTTAATTCACTTACGGCCAATAAGTCTGAAGTGAAAATTTGTACTTCAGATGCACTTAAGGCCAAATAGGTCTGAAGTGTAACTAATGGTTTCATGCACTTAAGGCCAATAAGTCTAAAGTGAAAAATTGCACTTCAGATGCACTTAAGGCCAAATGGTCTGAAGTGCAACAAACGTTTTGCTACACTTAAGGCCAATAAGTTTGAAGTGAAAAATTGCACTTCAGATGCACTTAAGGCCAAATGGTCTGAAGTGCAACAAACGTTTTGCTACACTTAAGGCCAATAAGTTTGAAGTGAAAAATTGCACTTCAGATGCACTTAAGGCCAAATGGTCTGAAGTGCAACTAACGTTTTGCTACACTTAAGGCCAATAAGTTTGAAGTGAAAAATTGCACTTCAGATGCACTTAAGGCCAAAAGGTTCGAAGTGCAACTAACATTTTTATGCACTTAAGGCCAATTAGGCTTTAAGTGCAAATATCCCAGAAACAGAAATTTATTTTTCGAATTATAACAATCAAATATACAATTTAATACCTTAATCTACTCCAAATGAGCTCAAATTTGAAACATAACCTCCAAATATCATCAGGAACAAACTTCAATTATCAATTTGTCAAAACAACAATAAATTTAGTGAACCCATTTTGCAATTAATAAAAAGAAGAAGAAGAAACTCTAAGCAATAATAAAAAATAAAGCGTCATAACAGCTCACCATTGTAAAACATCATAAACTACATTAAAATATCTTCACAATCACCGTATAAAATCATTGTCACCCGAAGAAGAAGAAGAAGAAGAAAACAAAAGAGGAGAAAGAGGCCTGAAATTTTTTAAAAAGTGGGTACAAGTTAAAACTTTTTTAAAAAGTAGGCATAGGTTAAATGGGGGCGACCAAATAGAGTGCCCCGTACAATTTTTCCGTTATAGCCTTTGGGATAGAAAGTACAAAAGAAGTGTCGTACATTGACGTTGCCAAGTACAAAGAAAGTGCCGTCAATTGACGTTGCCGTCTAAGAGATAAAGTAGAAGCACGTAAGTCTTTAGTGAATTTTCATTTGTCTTTTTTATTCTTTAAACATAAATTTTATAATAGACAAAATAATCGTTTAATAATTTTTTTAATATTTAAGACTTCGAAATCAATTAAAATTTTAGTTATTAAAATATTTTCTTATTTTTTTTAAATCCTAATATTTGGTACTATAAAATGGATGGTATATAAATAAACCAACAGAATGTCCAAAAACAAATATTTTTCTACTTTATTTTCACTATAAGTATAATTAGAATACTGTAAGCACATAATTTTTGACCTGCACATTAGAATCATCGTTAGTATGCGTAGTATTTTTATTATTTATTTGAGTTTATAAATATTTTTTTCTGCAATTTTAGTTTTAAGATATGAAATTGAAAACACAAAAAAAATAGTTTCATTTTTTCTATTTAATTCAAGTATTAGGTATTTTTAAAAAGATATTGTTTTTTATTATTATTTGAAAATATCAAAAATAATTTTGTTTTAACGGTTAGTTTTATTTTAATAGTTTATTCTATTTAAGTATGACTAATTAATATTTTGGTAGTATCTTTATCTTTATTTTTATTTAATAGGCAAGAGTTGATATTGGGCTGATAGATATTTGGCTAATTAGGCCAATTTTGAGTACAAATCTGGCACCCAAAGACCCAAATCGCACAGTCCATTCTCCTTTGCCCATACTCCTTTACCATACCATATAAAAGTTCATTATTTTTCTATTATATAGAAAAGGGAAGACGGTCAACCAAGGGTATAATTGCTATTACAGGTTAAACTATTGTAAAACGCGTGTTAAAAGCCTCCCCTACCTTCCTCCATCTTCCATCATCAAACAAAATACAAAGATACTGGAATGTTCCATTCCTGATATTTTCCTATGATTCTTGAATTTCCTCTCAGGTTTATTCTTCTCTTTCTCCATTTAAATTTATTTACATTTTTTATTTCACGAATTTCCGTTTCATCTAAGAATAATATGAATGGAAGCTGCATCTCATTCTTACTTCTCTTTTATTACTTAGTTGCTCTATCGTCTATTCTATTCCTCAACCATCTTGCTATGAGAACATTTTTATTGATTGATTTCAAAGTGGGTTGAATTGCAAGGTAAATTGGTGCGCTGCTTATTAGAAGGGGGGTAAACTCCTTCTACTCCAACACCGGCGAGAACTCAATTCATTATTTACTCAGTAATTTCTAATTCTCTGTATGTAAGCACGTAATTTTTGACTCGCGCAACTTTTAAAAGCAGTATTTTAAAACTATTTACTTATTTTCATTTTAATAGGATTTCAGTCAACGTTTAATTTTTATTTTAAAACATAAGTTTAAAAACACAAAAAATAGTTTTATGATATCTCTTCTCTTATTATATATCTTTTTATTTTTATCATTTTTTAAATTTATTTAAGTTTTATGAGAACTCATTGCATCAATAGCATAGGTGATTTACAGTTTTGCTAACAACTCACAAATCTTCATAGTGCAAACTAGGGCAGAATATTTTGTTTGTTTTGTTGTTTTGATTGCACGCACCCACCTGGAGAACGAGGGAATTCTTTTCAGAGTCATTTCAAATTTAAAGTCAGCAACAGGCGCCCACATGGAGAACGAGAGAATTTATTTCAGGGTTATTTCAAAGTTCAAAGTCAGAGAGGCATCATGAGCTCGCCTGGAGAACAGGGTCAAATTTCAATTTTCAAGTTCAAAAAGCATCAGGAGGCCGCCTGAAGAACATGGTCAACTTTCAGTTTACAAGTTCAAGTCAGAGAGGCATCAGGAGCCCGCCTGAAGAACAGGGTCAGCGTTCAGTTTTCAAGTTCAAGTTAGAAAAGTATCAGGAGAATCCCGCCTGAAGAACATGGTCAATTTTCAGTTTTCAAGTTCAAGTCAGAGAGGCATCAGGAGTCCATCTGAAAAAAGGATCAATTTTTAATTTTCAAGTTCAAAAAGCATCAGGAGGCCGCCTGAAGAACATGGTCAATTTTCAGTTTTCAAGTTCAAGTCAGAGAGGCATCAGGAGTCCATCTGAAAAAAGGATCAATTTTTAATTTTCAAGTTCAAAAAGCATCAGGAGGCCGCCTGAAGAACATGGTCAATTTTCAGTTTTCAAGTTCAAGTCAGAGAGGCATCAGGAGTCCATCTGAAAAAAGGATCAATTTTTAATTTTCAAGTTCAAAAAGCATCAGGAGGCCGCCTGAAGAACATGGTCAATTTTCAGTTTTCAAGTTCAAGTCAGAGAGGCATCAGGAGTCCATCTGAAAAAAGGATCAATTTTTAATTTTCAAGTTCAAAAAGCATCAGGAGGCCGCCTGAAGAACATGGTCAATTTTCAGTTTTCAAGTTCAAGTCAGAGAGGCATCAGGAGTCCATCTGAAAAAAGGATCAATTTTTAATTTTCAAGTTCAAAAAGCATCAGGAGGCCGCCTGAAGAACATGGTCAATTTTCAGTTTTCAAGTTCAAGTCAGAGAGGCATCAGGAGTCCATCTGAAAAAAGGATCAATTTTTAATTTTCAAGTTCAAAAAGCATCAGGAGGCCGCCTGAAGAACATGGTCAATTTTCAGTTTTCAAGTTCAAGTCAGAGAGGCATCAGGAGTCCATCTGAAAAAAGGATCAATTTTTAATTTTCAAGTTCAAAAAGCATCAGGAGGCCGCCTGAAGAACATGGTCAATTTTCAGTTTTCAAGTTCAAGTCAGAGAGGCATCAGGAGTCCATCTGAAAAAAGGATCAATTTTTAATTTTCAAGTTCAAAAAGCATCAGGAGGCCGCCTGAAGAACATGGTCAATTTTCAGTTTTCAAGTTCAAGTCAGAGAGGCATCAGGAGTCCATCTGAAAAAAGGATCAATTTTTAATTTTCAAGTTCAAAAAGCATCAGGAGGCCGCCTGAAGAACATGGTCAATTTTCAGTTTTCAAGTTCAAGTCAGAGAGGCATCAGGAGTCCATCTGAAAAAAGGATCAATTTTTAATTTTCAAGTTCAAAAAGCATCAGGAGGCCTCCTAAAGAACAGGGCCAACATTCAATTTTACTTTCAAGTTCAAAAGGCATCAGGAGCCCGCCTGAATAACAGGGTCAACTTTTAGTTTTCAAGTTCAAGTTAGAGAGACATCAGGAGCCCGCCTGAAGAACAGGGACAACTTTCAATTTTCAAGTTCAAAAAGCATCAGGAGGTCGCTTGAAGAACATGGCCAACATTCAATTTTACTTTCAAGATCAAGAGGCATCAGGAGCCCGCCTGACGAACAGGGTCAACTTTCAGTTTTCAAGTTCAAGTTCGAGAGGCATCAGGAGCCCGCTTGAAGAACAGGGTCAACTTTCAATTTTCAAGTTAGAGAAGCATCAAGAGCCCGCCTGAAGAACAGGGACAACTTTCAGTTTACAAGTTCAAGTTAGAGAGGTATCAGGAGCCCGCCTGAAGAACATGGTCAACTTTCAGTTTACAAATTCAAATGAGAGAGACATCAGGAGCCCGCCTGAAGAACAATGGTCAACTTTCAGTTTTCAAGTTCAAGTCAGAGGCAGCAGGATCTCTCCTGAAGAATACAGTTAACCTCCAGTTTTTCGATTCCAGAAGTAGCACGAGCCGCCTGAAGAACAAGGTTTGCAAGCTCAAGTCTACTCCAAGTTCAAGTTTATTTCAAGTGCAGCAGCAGGATGCCCGCCTGAAGAATAGGGTCGACTTCCAACAACAACAACAACAACAACAACAACAACAACCCAGTAAAATCTCACTAATGGGGTCTGGG